>PITA01002480.1:15276-160465 GCA_004023965.1 Spilogale gracilis
TTAAAAAAAAAAAAAAAAGAAAAGAAAAGAAAAGAAAAAAATCTAACCAGAATGAAATAGAGAGAGGCTCCCTGCCAGGTTTTCAAAGAGTGTACCATTAAAACTGCTAGAATTGATCCCTGTATTTGGTGTTCTGAGAATAGTCACAGGTTTGGTTCATATTGTTTTACTATTGTAATCTCAACCTATTAGGCCTTTATTAGATTTTTGCCAGGTGGACCTTGAAGTTCTTCTTGGAATCATATGATAGCTAACTAAAATTTTTTACTAGTTTTTATTTGTGAACCAGCTCATGGTTAATTTAAAAAGTGAAGGTTTTTTTGTTTTGGTTTGGTTGAAGTTCACCTTTAGGAAAAGCTTGGCAAATCCAAACCACTAAATGAAAAATAAAGAAAGAAAAATAATTTATTTACTATCATATAAATAGTAAACCGTCTGAAATGAGTAATTACACATTTATGATGGCAGTCATGTTGATAGCTTTTTAGATCATGCCATTTTTTGAGGAGTGCTATCCAGGAAGAAAGATGGAGCAGGAGGCATAGAGAGTTTAGCTTAAACTCTGAATTTCTCCTGTTCCCAACTCTATGCACTGCCTCTAAGAGGTTGTATGATTTTTTTGCTTCAGTGATCCTCACTGTTTAAACAAGGCAAGCTTGAGGGCGTTACTAATCTTTCTACTCCCTTTGCAACTTTGCAGAGAGAGCGGCTATTATTACTGTCACAATTTTATTTCCAAAGTGAATTTGTGACTCTGTCACCAGAATGATCATGTTCCCGTCACTGTGTCTGTCACAGGAAACCAGACTGAAAGCAGACTTCCATACCCCAGTCATTCTCCAAGCCATCACATTTTATCTTTGCGGAGTCAAACCATTAAGAAAATCTAATCCCACTTTTGTTTGTCTCTTTTACAATAGGAACTAAAGAGACATTTAGTCCTCTCTTTTCCCTCAGCCCTGAGTGCTGGGCTGCTCCGACACAGGAAACTGGACTTTTAGATCTTAGTTCACACCTCACTGCCCTCCTTTCCAGGCCACTCACAGAGAGCAGTTATTCTTTGAAGCTCAAGAAACAGTTGCTTTTCTGCCCTTTCAGCAACAATTCTGTTGCTGAAACATCACTAAACCAGGCAATGCTCTGTTACTAGACGAGTAGGATTTCTGTGGAATCCCAGCCCTTTTCTGATAAGTGCTTGTCCATTTTTCTTCCTTTGATGTGAAATTACTCCATTCTCTTCATTTCATCACCTGTTTTATTTTTTTTCAATTATAAAATATGGTCTCATGAATGATGTTGCTATCTCTTTAAATTTATTGTTGGCATACAATAGGAATTGTTCAAATGAATCATCAAAAGGGTGTGCATTCTCCTCTCTTCTAAAGAATTGCTATTTTGTCTGGTGCTTCCCATAAGTATTTATACCTACTATGCAATGAAGAACAGAGTACTTCCTCGTTAGGATTGATTAGCTACTGACAGCTTCTGGAAGGCTGAGCCTCTAAGTCCAAGATTGAGGAGATTGACTTGAGACCAAGGAGACACAAAGCCAGGGGAAGAAAAAAAAAAAGCCCCGCCCTGTCTTTTGGCTGACTTAATTGCCACTAATGGAATGTTTCCTAGAGCCTCTCCTTGCTGCTAGCAATCCACATGCTTCAAACACGCAGCTTTGCTGAACTATCTCAGACACGACAGTTTATGGTTGGCCCCTACTTTCTGTCCCAGTGAACTCGGACTTGAAGAGCAGTTATAGCTTTCAGTGAGACAGGACGCAGCTGTGAGAGGCTTGTTGAAGCTTTTAGGCGTCTACAAATCTGTGGAGTGTGAATATTAATTCACAGGAAATAGTAACGATGCAGTGACATGGGAGCAGACCAGGAGGCAGATGATGAATCCTCTTGAATTCTCTGCCTCAGTGGAAACTAGGATGGCCCGCAGACACACACCAGTAGATAGCCTGGGGGATGGCATCATGCTTTACTCGTGCACTTCTCCATGTCAACCGTCACAAAATCCTCCTTATTTTTGCCTTTTAAATATTTCTTCACCCCCCCTCGTCCTCCGCCACCTCTCTAACCCTTGCTTCCCTGCTTTCTTTCAGGCTTCAGTCATCTGTCAATCTCTATCCAGTTTCCTTGCCTCCACCTTGTCCAATAGAACCTGTTCTCTACACAACATGTTCATCTCCCTCAAAACAAATCTGAACATCTTTTTTTTTTTTTTTTAAGATTTTATTTATTTGACAGAGAGAAACACAGTTAGAGAGGGAACACAAGCAGGGGGAGCGAGAGAGGGAGAAGCAGGCCTCCTGCCGAGCAGGGAACCCGATGTGGGATTCGATCCTGGGTCTCCAGGATCATGACCTGAGCCAGCCGAAGGCAGTCGCTTAACCAACTGAGCCACCCAGGCGCCCCATCAAATCTGAACATCTTACCCCATTTCTCCGGGGTAAGACCCAGAATAGTTAACGGTGCTCCTTGTGGCCACTCAGTGCCCTCTCAGGACTCCCTTAGTGCTGTACCATTGTGTTGTTTATATATATTTTCTTCATGCACATACCACTGTCTATCGCTTACCTCTGGGCTTGTCTTTATGTTGGTCCCTTGGTCTGAAGGGCCCTTCCCCCAGCTGCCCTGTCTTCTACTTGCTAATGACTCCTTCCGAGACTCAGCTCAGGTGAGCATCCTCAAGGAAGCTTGGCATGCTGTCCTCACCCAAGGGCAGATTAGGATTCCCCCACTCATGTCCCCGTTGGATGTTACGTACTTAATATCTGCCCCACCTGACTCTGAGTTCCTTAGAGTAACACTTTGTCTGCTTTCCCTTCTCAGTCTTTGGGGATCCTTGGCACACAAGTAGCATTTTCTGTGTGGGTGAACCAAGGGCTGGCCTCATGCATAGCAGCTGTGGGATCCTGGGCAAGTCACTCAACTTTGTCTGAGTTTCAGTGTTCTCATCTGTTGAAAAAGAAAGGCATATATAATGTAAACATCAGTGAGCTGGTAGGAAATAGAACAAGATAGTTAACACAAGATTTATATTCTCATAAATGTGGTTTGAGATTGGGCACCTGGGTGGTTCAGTCATTAAGCATCTGCCTTTGGCACAGGTCATGATGCCAGGGTCCTGGGATCGAGCTTCATGCTCGGAAATCTGCTTCTCCCTCTCCTGCCTGCCCTGCTTGTGTTCCCTCTCTTGCTGTCTCTTTCTCTCTCTGTCAAATAAATAAATAAAATCTTAAAAAAAAATAGTTTGAGGATTATGAAGTACTTATGCAAGAGCAATTGTTGTTATTACTTTCTCATCAGCTCCTTCCAAAAACAATTAAAAAGTCATCATTTATCAGTAATATTTATTTTATCCATAGAGATTTGAATTTTTGGTAGCTGAATAATGTAGTTCGATCAGTGTTTTCTTTTTCTTCAAAGATAATTTTCTATGGCACCTTAATATTATGCTCTATTTTTGAAAATTAGTCCTTAATATTTCCTTGGAAAGTCTTTTAGGGAGACATCTTTTTTTTTTTTTTTCCCTGCTACCATTACGAAACATTCTATAGACTAGAATTAATAACACGTTCTTTTCTGACAGACTCACTTGGATTTATTTTGTACTTTTATTTTTTTAAAAGATTTTATTTATTTGACAGAGAGAAACACAGCCAGAGAGGGAACACAAGCAGGGCAGGCAGGAGAGGGAGAAGCAGGCTTCCCAATGAGCAGGGAGCCTGATGTAGGACTCGATCCTGGGTCTCCAGGATCATGACCTGAGCCGAAGGCAGACGCTTAACAACTGAGCCACCCAGGCAGCCCACCCTTAGATCTTTAAACACAGTTATTATCACTCCTGGTATGGTCAGTGCTGCTGGATTTCCTGATAGAACAGGTAATATTGAAAACATTCACTGTTCCTCCTCTAAATATAATCCATATATTAGAACAATTAAATTAACTAGATTTAAAAAATTGGATAGATGGTCTCCACTAATAACTTCCATACGATTTAAAACTGTGATAGTCTTGGGTGCCTGGGTGGCTCAGTGGATTAAAGCCTCTGCCTTTGGCTCAGGTCATGATCTCAGGGTCTTGGGATCAAGCCCCGCATCGGGCTCTCTTCTCAGCGGGGAGTCTGCTTCCTCCTCTTTCTCTGCCTACCTTTCTGCCTACTTGTGATCTCTCTCTCTGTCAATTAAATAAATAAAATCTTAAAAAAAAAAGAAGCTATGATAGTCTTGACTACGGATCAGAAATCATAATTCATTAAAGGAAATGGGCCTTGGCACACACTTGTGCATTTCACCCTTGTCTGAGATGCGAAATAACAACTTTCAAGATAACCAAACCACATGTTATTCTCACACAATGTAACGTTCTGTGTCGATGTGACTTTTTTTTAATGGACCAGTAGATGGGTGCCTGGGTGGCTCAGTGGGTTAAGCCTCTGCGTTTGGCTCAGGTCATGAACTCAGGGTCCTGTGTCGGGCTCTCTGCTCAGCAGGGAACCTGCTTCCTCCTCTCTCTCTGCCTATTTGTGATCTCTCTCTCTGTCAAATAAATAAAAAAAGAAATTAATGGACCAGTAGATAATTGTTTCAGAATATAAAATTAAAATGTGGATAAAAGTAAAGGAACATAGCTTTCTATGGATTTTATTGGCAGTAGTAGGGAATAAACATAAATACACTTGCATTCAAAAATAAACTCTGGCGGACAAAGGCCTATTTTGTAAATTTGTGGTTTCCTTAAATAGGGTTCACTGTGGGGGCGCCTGGGTGGCTCAGTTGGTTAAGCGACTGCCTTTGGCTCAGGTCATGATAACGGAGACCCCAGATCTAGCCCTACATTAGGCTTCCTGGTTGGCAGGAAGCCTCCTTCTCCCTCTGTCACTCTGCCTGCTTATGTTCCCTATCTGGCTGTGCTTCTCTCTGTCAAATAAATAAGATCTTAAAAAAAAAATAGGTTCACTATGTTTAGCTTTCTATCAGCATATGAGATCTTTGTGCAAGAGTCATGTGACTTTTTTATTTTTTATTTTTTTTAATTAACATGTAATGTAGTATTTGCTTCAGGGGTACAGGTCTGTGATTCATCAGTCTTAAACAATTCACAGCACTCACAATAGCACATAACCTCCCTAGTGTCCATAAGCTAGCTGCCCTTTCCCCTCTCCAAACCCTGTTTGTTTCCTGAGATTAAGAGTCTCTTATCGTTTGTCTCCCTCCCTGGTCCCATCTTGTTTCATTTTTTTCCCCCTCCCTAACCCCCACAACCCCTGCCCTGCCTCTCAAGTTCTTCATATCAGAGAGATCATATGATAATTCTTTCTCTGAGTGACTTATTTTGAAGAGTCATATGACTTTTTAGAGCTCCTATGATATCTAGGCATAAAAGAAGTAATGAGAGAAAAAAATGGGCCCTTTAGTCCTAAATTTCCCTTCTTTGATGTAGACTTCACTTAAATCATTTGTTGGAACAGTTTGCTTAAGTTGCTGATTTCAGAAAACCTGGCATTATAATAGTACATTGTTTCTGACCATTAACGTGGTTATTTGAGTCAAAGCCAAAACTAATAGTGTCAGGGGGCCTTTTTGCTGTTTCAAATTAGGTTTACAATAATCCAAGATCCTGGTTAAGAACTGTGAGTTCATCAACATTTTGATGAAACACATATTATAAGACCCCCAAAGCTTTACTTGATGACTTGGAGAACCTTGATATGTGCTATACCTCTGACAAGGTATAGCAGACTGGCTCTTTGGGGAATGATTCTTCATGTCACGTGGCAATAATCCATGGAGGTCCAGTAAAATCAATGGTCCAACAGTAAATAGTATTTCAGGGCTTGGGGAATATTTTATGTGTACACACACACACTCACACACACACAGCACATACATCATTATATAACATATCTATAAAACACATGCATCACAATATTATTTTTATTTACATCTCCTGTATATATGTATTGTTCCTTTTTTACTGCTTAAGTCCAAAGTCTTACTCAGAATGCCTCCCTTCTGGGATTTGCATGGTATTTTTGTGATATGTTGTTGCTACTGTTATTGTTTGTTTTGTGGTTAAAATAATGATTTAGAAAAACCATGGAGGACTCATGGTGCTGGTGACAAAAATAGATTTGTGCTTATAAACGCAATCCCAAGAAAAACAACGTGTGATTGGAGACTTTTAAAGAATCAGTATTGCCAGTGAGCTCTTTGTGAATAGGCTGAAAGTAAAATGCCATCAGCCAAGAGGTTTAACAATGTCCCACTACAGAATTTAACAAGAGAGTGATTTGTGAGAATGGCTCCCTCTCCTAGCTGTTCTGATCCAGGGGCATAAATAGAACGCCATGCTCTACTCCTACTGGGTTTTTTTGTTTTTTTTTTTTATGCTGTTGCATTTGATTGAGTCATATGGCCTATGATTCCCAGCCCACTTTTTTGGTAGGAAGGATAAAGTAGAGAATTTCTTGTGTTCTCATAGCCTTTCAGAAATAAGCATTTTAACCCTAATGACTGTGGAAGATGTGACATTCTCTTAGATTTCTTTCATTTACTCCCAAAGGCTTTGGATTGCTTTCAGTTATTTCAAACAAACTGATGTAAAATCTTAAACATTAACCTAAAGGAAAAACAGTCACCAAATGGCCATCCTACAGAGAATTTGAAACACTCTTAAAATGTGCGCCAAGCGAGTATTTGAGGAAGTAAATATAGCAGTCAGGTTCAAGAAATAGTTGACACACAAGATGATTCTGTGACAAATAATGACCCAGGACCACACTAGTAAATAGCACATCCTGGACCTTTCCTGTTATTATTCATCTACATGTTGATTGGTGACGTTGTTGTCCCATTGCCCAGTTATAGCTACAAAGCTTAGCAACTCTCTTCAGCAACCTCCATTCTGAAATAATGGCATCAATTTGGAAATACCTAATAGAGTTGAAATATGTACTAGAGTTGTGTGAATCTAAACTATCTGAATTGCTTACTCTGAAAAGAAAATATAGAGAAATAGTTTTTTGCTCTAGTTGTTGAGGGGTAGCTCATTTTAAAACATTAGATTCATTGCTAACAATCTCACATAACTTTAAGACATGGAATAATTGATATTGCATGTGATATTATGTACTATTTAATGTTAAGTAATTAATTGTAAGCCAAGTCACATTGATATATTCTTTTTTATCAGGAGCTGTTAGGACATAACATGATTGAGATAATTCTTGTTTAAAAGAGAATAATCACAGGAAGAAGAATTGTAGACTAGTTGACATTTAGGGCACCTTTTTTTAAAAATGATGAACCCAGTGATAAATACGTGAGATAAAATTTGACTTTTTATGTATTTGTATGTATTGATTTTTTTTTACTATTTGTCACATAGTAAATATCTTATAGGTATAGACAGTGTTAATTATGCTGAACAGTATTCATTCTTGTAAATTCACAAATCATTTTAGTATATTCCAAACGTCAGGGTGATCATTAGAATTATTGTACTTTACAATTATGTGGCAGCTGGTGTCCTTTATATCTTATTTCAATCATTTGAGCATATTATAGGCTTCCTTTTGTTTTATTGTTTTTAAAGGATTTGTATAAACTGGAACTTACTATTTTATAAGATCACTCCTGGAGTTTGCAAAACTGATTAAAATACCATAAGCACTTTAATTTGCTTTTAAACTATTATTCTTGGGACTTGATAAATAATGTGCCAGTATAAACACACCTGTAGAAAATACTAAAATAGGTATAAGACAACATACAGCTGAGTAATTGCTTTATAGCAGATTTATGAGGGTAAGAAAATCCATAAATGGTTGTTAAAGTGAGCTTTAGCTGTAGGACATTTATTTTGTGTGGTCGATGTTATTAAGAGAGAATTTAGAGCATTGCACAATTAAAACTGATAGATATGGCCATTTTACAAAGGTGCTTTTAAATTAACTTTGTGGATGGTGGCATAGCCATTTCAGTGTACTTTAAGGTCATTAGTAAAGAGATGAGGTGTCCACTTAGGATTTTCCTTATGCTTTTTATTGTTCTAAAATGTACTAAATTACATACAATTGATAATAAATAATTTTGGCCTGATTTAAATTTCTTGAGAATAAACGTTAAATTATGTAATTTCTGTGCCAGATTGAGATTTTGAATGTTAAGCATGGATGGGGATTTACCATCTGAAATCTTATTTAAGATTTACTCTCTTACCTATGCAATATTTTTTTTTACCTATGTAATATTATTAACTATTGTTGCCATGCTGTACATTTTGCCCTATGACCCATTTATTTTTTGGAAATTTGGACCTTTTGACCCCCTTCATCTTTTTCTCCTATGCCTTCCTCTTGCCTCAGGCAAACACCAGTCTATTTTCTGTGTCTATGAGCTTGGTATTTTTTGTTGCGTGTTTGTTTGTTTTAAATTCCACATATAATTACAATCATAGAGTATTCGTCTTACTCTCTCTGACTTATTTCACTTAGAATAATGCCCTCAGAATCCATCTATGATGTCTCATGTGGCAGGATATTCTTCTTTTATTTATGGTTGAATAATACTCCATTGTATATATACCACAATTCATCTATTTGTCTTGGTCACTTAGGCTGTTTCCATATCATGGCTATTGTAAATAATGCTGCCAATGAACATGGGGCTGCATATATCTTTTTGAGTTAGTGTTTTCTTTGGGTAAATGCCCAGAAGTGAATTTGCTGGATCATAGGGTAGTTCTACTTTTAATTTTTTGAGGAACATATTTGGCATAGTGGCTGCACCAATTTACATTCCTACCAACAGTGTCCAAGAGTTCCCTTTTCTTTATATCCTTGCCAACACTTATTATTTCTTGTCTTTTTGATAATAGCCATTCTAACAGGATGAGGTGATATCTCATTGTGATTTGGATTTGCATTTCCCTGATGATGAGTGACATTGAGTATCCTTTCAGGTGTCTGTCATCTGTAGGTCTTCTTTTGAAAAATGTCTATTCAGATTTTAATTAGATTGTTTTTCTATTGATTTGTATAAATTATTTATATATTTTAGAAGTTAATCTCTTATCCAGTATATGTTTTGCAAATATTCCCTCCCCACCTTCAGTAGTTGCTTTTTCATTTTTTGATGATTTCCTTTGTAAATAGTTTTTTTTTTTTAAGATTTTATTTTTTTATTTGACAGAGAGAAACACAGCTAGAAAGGGAACACAAGCAGGGGGAGTGAAAGAGGGAGAAACAGGCTTCCCATTGAGCAGGGAGCCCAACGTGGGACTCCATCCCGGAACTCCGGGATCATGATCTGAGCTGAAGGCAGACGCCTAATGACTGAGCCACCCAGGCATTCCTGTAAATAATTTCTTATCAAAAGTTATTTGGTTTAGGTCATGGGGCCAAAACAGAGTCAAAATGATATTAGAATAAGGTTTAATAACTTTTAACATGGAAGTCATAAAATATAGTAAAAAGAAGGATTTTAAGAGCTGGGCAGACCTGAATTTCAATCCTTCATTTCTTACCTGATGTATGACCTTTAAAAAGTTTCTTAATCTAAAAAAAAAAAAGGAAAGAAAGTTACTTAATTTTCACTTTCTTCCCTTTGGCATATTGAAGACTTTCCTATAGAGTTGTTGGGAGTTTCTAGTGTATAAACCGATACGTAGTTCACTAACATGATGGCTCTTTATTTAACTGAGATGTAGAAAGCTTATGTGATTTATGAAGGATGAGCCTGATTAATTCTGGAGAGGATCTTGATCTGGTCAGTCGAGTACTCGAATCTTTATTCCATATGTACCTCAACTCTAGACCCTTTATGAAATATGCCATTTGAAGGCAAGCTTCCAGATTTTCAAATGAACACATTCTTGAGCAGTTTCTATATTCAAGACAGCATGCTGGATGGTATAAAGGTTGTGCAGATAATGAAGACCTGGATCCTGACTGAAGATAGATATACTGAAGGAGAGAGACAGACACAAATAACAGGATTAGCAGAATGTAAAAACAGTGGATTTGTAAAGGGAGGGCAAAAGTCCTTTCAGATGCACAATGGGAATGTGATTCTCATTTGTTTGCTCTTTCAACAGATACTTACCATGTGAGTAATGTTCTCAACTTGGTAAATTCTAGAGAAAGAATGGCAAAGAAAGTAATTAAATCCTTACCCTCATGGAGCTTATAGGCTATCTTGGAAGATGGACATTTATAGAGTAATTATGTAAATGTGTAATTTTAGTCTATATGCTGTGGGAGGAAAATTAAGATTGTGAGAATATGTGGCATTTTGGATCAGATTCAGTATTAGATTTAGAGAGAGTTCCTTGGAGATCTGTTTTTTGAGCTGAGAGCTAAAGTAAGTAGAAATTAACTAGGTAAAGTATTGGGCAGGGTTTGGAGGGAGGATTCCTTGGATACAAAATAAGCAGAACCAGAGGTAAGATGACGTGGTAAACTCAAGGACACAAAGAAGGCCTCTGGGACTAAGTTAGGGAGGTGAAAGGGGGCAGGTGATATGAGAAGACACTGAGTAGCGGTGGCCCTGGTAAGTTTGCTCTCTATCTGAAGAACAATGGAACCATATTGAAGGATTTAAGCAAAAACATACTACAATCAGATTAGTTTTACTTTGGTCTTATTTTTAAGCATTCTGGTCACACTGGGAGATGGGATTAGAAAAAAGCAGAGCAGTAGTTCAGCTACTGTTAGGTACCTTCCGCCAGAGTATTGGCAGTAGAGCTGGAAAGAGGGACATGAAATACACAAAGAGTTCAGAAATAAAAGCTATGGCATTTGGTAAAGAATTGTACATCTCAAGGATGAGGGAGATGAAAGATCCAGGTTTCTGGCTCTCTAAATTGATTTAGGGAATATTAACATCAAAACTACAATCCTGAGGTCCTATGTCAGAGTGGTACACACATGGTCATAGATTGCCAGGTAGCTACATTTCAATTTCAGCCTCTTCAGTGTGCAGATAACTGAGCTGTACCATTTAATAAGTACTTTCATTAGGGGCGACTAGTTGGTTCAGTGTCTGCCTTCCGCTCAGGTCACGTTCTCAGGGTCCTGGGTTCCAGCCCCACTTCAGGCTCCCTGCTCAGCCGGAATCTGCCTCTCTCTTTCCCTTTCCCTATGCCCCTCCCCTGGCTCATGCTCTCTCTCTCTCTCTCTTTCTCTTTCTCTCTTTCTCTCATTCTCATATACAAATTACAAACCTTTAAAAAAAAAAAAAAGAAAAGTGGGGTCTTTTTAAGAAGTAGAAGGAAAAGGGGAAAATATTAACTTTTTCTGAGTATCTATGATACATCAGGCATTGTATATCAGGTAACAAAATACAAGTTATTTTGTGTATATTATGGGAAAATAATTCTTCATTACTATACTGTTAAACTTTCAATTGAACGGCTAATCTATAGCAAGCTTTCTTAGTCATGGCACTATTAACATGTGGGGTTGGATCACTCCTGATGGCCAGCAGCTGTCTTGTGCTTTGTATGATATTTACCAGCATCCCTGGCCTCTCTCCATTAGACTCCAGTGGCACCCCCCTTCATTTGTGACAACCAGTCCTGTCTCCAGAACAAGTGATCCACAAGGAATGGGTGATACTTGAGTGGAGGGGAAAAGTTCATAGTATTTTATGAATCTATTAAATATATTCTAAAAATGCCCCTCTTCATCACTCTATTTTATGTCTGAAAAGTTGAAAGACATAATGACAGGCTTTTAAGTTAAATTCAGTCTTTTCTCCCCGAAGCAATCACACCTAGTATTAAAAAATCCTAAGTGTTTTTAATTGTTAGAGATATTACTGTTCATGAGGATCTATATGTGTAATTTCTCCAGCATAACAGTGAGTGGGTTCTGTCAGTTCAAAGGTCTCTAGCTTCACTACTTGAAAACTTGAATGTTCCTTTGTTTTAATAAAATGTATTTCTTCTCAAAAGAGTCTTATAACTCACGATTTTAGTTCATTCACCTTATTCTGGAATGTGCTGTTTATAATCCTAGTTATTAATTAAGCCCTGCTAGTCAATGAAAAAGATGATAATGAGAATGAAAAAGAATCACATCAATTTAAAGATTCATTAGAACATAGTTATTAATAATGAAAACTAGTATCTGTGAATTAAGAAAATTCCATAGTCATGGTGATTTCATTTATAGCACATTCAAGGAAGCTGTTATTCTCTGATATTTATTAATAGTATTGTTTTTTCCATAGGTAAATTTGCTTAACTGTGAAGAATTTTATAGAGTTATTCTAGGAGTTTAGAATACTTAAATTTTTTAGACTCATACTGTGGTGGTCTTCTATCATTTACGTTTCAAATAATTATATCTCCTATTGCTAACAGTGAAGAATCTTGATACTTTATTTAACTTACAAGGATAAACTTGAGTATATTTACCATTACTCTTCAAAAATTGAGATCTTGGTAAGAAAATATCAAAATTTTAATCATTGTGTTAATTATGCGAACATTTTCTTGGAATTTTCTTATATCTTCTGGATTTATCATATGAGCTATATTAAGATAATATTACCTGAAAAGAATATTTTTGAGGACTTTTCTAGTAGAGTATATGTCTGTATATACATAATCTGAAGGGAAAATATTGGGAATATTTCCCAGAGGGTATCTTGCTTTGCCTCTGAATTTCCATACTCTTAAAGTCATGGCATATAAAACAATTTAAGAGTCAGCTACACCATTTCTTTACCAGACAGGGTTATAGCTAAACTGTTGTGGCCAAATGGAAATAAATCCCATTTTTAAAGACCTCTGGAGACATCACAGTTGGCAACCAATTCATGGTTCAGTGACCTTTACTGTTAACTGCTTCTTTTCTGTACTTTTCCTAAGTCACTCATGCTATTATTTAGGCCCATTATCTTCTTCTCTTATGGCCTAAGTGTTATCAAGATTGGCTGCTCCCAGTATTTATTAGACCTAATCTGAAAACTTAAGTATCTCTACAGCTACCTTATTTTCTCAGACTAAACAAAACAAAAAACCCAAAAACTTCTTTCTCTAGCTTCTGTAAATTTTTTAAAATATTTATCATCTTTCTCTTATCTCCTGTATGTGACAAGCAGATAGAAGAAATTTTCCCTCTTTCCTTCATCCCTTCCTTCCTTTCATTTTTGCTTCTCTTAGCTTCTCATTTATACCTAAACATTGTTGTCTGAACAATGTTTATTTTTAAAGACTTTAAAGTAATTAAACAGCTGAGGGCCCTTTAATATCACATTCAAAAAAGGAAGTAGGTCTTTTATTCTGAGTGTGTGTGCCTGTGTGAGACTTTGTGTGTGAGAGAGAGAGAGGCAGGGAGGAAAGAAGGAGGAAGGGAGGGACGAAAGGTAGGAGAAAGGGAAAGAGAAAGGTTAAATTCTTACATTTTAAACTTTATAAAAATATATTAGTCAAGTATGTAATATTTATCTCCAAATATTTTAAAGAAAGCTGTTTTGAGGGCACCTGGGGGACTCAGTCGTTAAGCATCTGCCTTCGGCTCAGGTCATGATTCGGAAGACCTGGGATCAAGCCCTGCATCGGGCTCTCTGCTCGGTGGGAAGCCTGATTCTCCCTCTCTCACCCCCTCTGCTTGTGTACCCTCTCTAGCTGTACTTCTGTCAAATAAATAAATAAATAAATAAATAAATAAATAAATAAATAACAAAAAGGAAATCTGTTTTTTTTTTACACCCAATCAGGAACCAGAGTTTTATAATTATATAAATTATATAGTTTATATGTATTATATAAATATGTATATAATTATATATATATATATATTTAGACTTTGCAGAACTCCCCTTCACCCCACAAAGATAATATAATCTAGGTGAAATGCAAACTCAGCTTTGTATTAAATTCTCTAATCCCTCAGCCCTTGCCAGACGCTCTCAAATATAAAAAGAAATTAGAGATGTTACTGAGGATGGACTGTAATGTGCATAATGTTGTCATGTTAAAAAAATAGCAAGTTTTTACCTCTTAAAAATACATACTTGCTTTTTGAGTTTATTTTACTTCCTACTTAACATATTTACGTAACAGTAATTGTGTAGAAATATAATTTGTTCTTGCCTTTCAAAAGAGTATTATTCAGTTTATAATGATTTCAAGTGATGAAGTGATAAAAATTGGCTCACCCTTAAAAATGATCACATTACTTTCTTTTTCTAAAAAGATGAACTTTTCAAAAGGTTTTAAGCCTACCATCTTCTTATCTGTTAATTTCCCATGTCTTTTTAAAACTGTAGTTAATTATTTTTGAAAGATTTTTTAATATGATAAGCGATTATTTTAGTTAGTGTTTATATGTAGGTGGTAATTATTTTCATGGTAATGGTTTTAGAATAAACATTTTATGACAGTTTAAATCTAAAACCAAATACCTTTTATGTCCTGTTGCCTATAGTTTTACCTAAACTGGTTAGCCAGAAGGAAAATGTATACAGACTTGAATTTAGTCAAAAAAACTTGAATTTAGTTGAAAAGGCAATCTTTAGTTAGTCATCTGTGACCTTGAGAAAGTTATGGAACAGTTTAGTTTCCCATTTTCTCATGCAAAAGGATAGGGTTAGACTGATAAGTTCTAAAGTCACTTCTAGCACTAACATTTTATGGTTTTATTGTTTTATTAGTGATAGAGACAGACAGGTTTTTCCTTTTTCTAAACGAGAAAAGGGAGTTGGGGTAGAGGTACTCCTAGCCTTTAAAGTAGAAAGAAAAGAAATGGACAAGAGTTAGGGGAGTATAGAAGTAAGGCTGCCCATAAACCACAGACTTAAGAGGACAGTGAATGAACATGATCCAAATTACTCTGCTTTTCTCAGCTTCTTTCTGGACATACCTAACTGGACAATAAGGGTCCTGACTATTGTATAGAAGGACCCTGCTCTCTGTATGGAGAGAAAATTCCTTGACCCGACCCTGAGAGAAAGATGGTAAAAGGAGAAATCTGAGAAAAAAACTTAAATTTCTATCATTTATTCTTAAGAAGAGAAAGTTTAGGATGGTCATTTCCTTCACTTGAGTAAAAGGATTTTAGATGGAGGATATTAATGGCATGTATTTGTTTCCTGAAACTAGAATAAATAAAATGGGGGGTTAAATTGTAATAGGCAGGTTTTCTTTTAGATAAGAGACATCATTTCCTGATAATCATGGTTGTTAAAAGCTTCAGTGATCATGCAAGATAGGGTACTACTCTCAAAAACTCTGATGCTTTGGAAGCTTCTGTGTTAGATGTTGTTCTTAGATAACCTTATGAAATATTTTCCACTTGTCATTTGTCATTGATGTGATACACAAATACATTAGCCAGGAGTTCTTAAATATGTTGGGTTTTAATTAATGAAAGAGTCAACTCCTCTGTCTTCATTGCTTGTAAAACCTCCAAGCAGGGAAAACACTTTTAAAACTTTAAATGATCTGCTTCCTAGTAATTTTCTGATTTCTGACATGTTGGATATTTTTGAGATGTTTCAGGAATTTTAAATTACTGAACATATATGACTAGAAAATCTTTGGGAGTCATTCCTGTAGTCTCTTGACTTTAAATAAGGCTTACTCTTAAAACCAAGAAAAAAAAAAAGAAAGAAAAAGAAAAAAGAAAACAACAATAAATAAGACTTACTTTTAACTGTACCTATCTAATATCAAATTTATTTTCACAGGTTATTCCAAAAGATAATTCTATAACCTTTTGCTTTTTCAAAGCAAAAGTCTATTTCTACAGTTTATCAGGTTCTCTTTGTTGTAGTTTCTAAATATTTCTTCCTGTCATTTAAAAGACAGTATCCTGAAGGATTCAAAAACTCTGTTTTCAAGTCTGGATGGCATAGCTGTTGATCATGCCTTAGAAAGTTGGGAAAAGTTGTTTTTGTTTTGTTTTGTTTTTTAATTTTCCTTGCCTAATGGCAAGAAATACTATGTTTCACGTTTTTTTTCTTTAGAATGAAAAAGACAAATGATCTTACTCATGAAGGGAACATATGAGTTGAAATATGTTTCTGAGTTACCTTTAAATTTTACTTATGTGGTAACAACAGGCAAGAGAACGTTTGTCTCTGTTTTATTTCACTTTTCATTTTTTTTAATTATTCTGGATTTTATTAAAGCACACATTTGTATCCTTCTACGTTGTTTACTGAGCACCCCCGTAAAGCAAAAGCAAAGCAACATAAATTGAGCTTGAATGTATTACTTCAGACCTTACATTGTACCAAAATGTCTTGTGAGCCCATCAGACACCTGAACTTTCCCCACCCCCTTGTTTTTTATTTTTCCCTAGGGGCAGGCATTAAGGAAAGTAATTTCTGGTTAAGCCCCGGAAGTAACTTGGGAAGGTTGTTTATAGTCTTGATGGAAGTTTTTTATTGTGTTCTGTTTTGTTATTGTGTTGTCACTATTCTAAAATTGTAGTCTTTCACACAGCAACGGTGCTCCGGCACAGTTTATTTATTTAAACTATGGAAATGTGTATCAAGTTAAATTAATTTTGATTTGCTTAAAGGTGGAGTTATTTATTTGAACCAAATGTATGGTGGCTGTAGATGGGGCTATTATGAAAAAATTCTGCATTTGGCAGCTGTTATCTTTGTTTCTAAAAGAGCAAAAAAAACATTTTCCGGTATTGAAAGTATGTTACCACTTGAGCTTTCTGTATTAAAATGCCCAGTGTTTTCGCCTTGAAAGCAGGTAATGTGATTATGACTTCATTAGATAGGTTTATAAAGTTTTATCTGTTTTCACATGTTCACAGTTTTTTCTGTGTCTTCTCAATTAAGATTCTGCAAAGATTTAGCTGTAACACCTTTTTTCTTTTTTTTGATTTTTTTTTCAGTGTTAGGTGTAACACCTTTTGATAACCTTGCTACTCAGCCTACAGTTGTGCACTAGCCGCACTTGTGTGCTTGTTAGAATTCCAAAATTTCAGGCCACACTTCTGACCTATGGAATTATAATTTGTATTCTAACCAGGTCTTAGGGTGATTTGTGTGCTTATTCCAGTATGAGAAACATGGATTTAATAGAATATCATTGGTGGCGCGAACCTTTTAAAAATTAATCTGATGGTGGAGTTGTATTATTTAACACTGCTTTATCTTTAATTAAGATGCTTGATTTCTATTCTATGTAGCACTAGCAGTTAAGATTTATAGTGGTTTTAAACCCATTACATAGGTAGTTATCTAACCCTGTCAAATGTAGTCACTGAAATGTGTTTTATAATTGTATGGCTATCATCCATTGTAGCTCTGTCATTTAATCATAGTAAAGATTTTAAGACTCATTTCTATTTTTCTTAAGTTACTCATGATTATACTTAAAATGCTAACAAATATTCATTCATGGATCGTATAAGCCAAATATTAACATGTTCTCTATTTTACTTTAAAAAATATCATTGTTAAGTCAAATCTTATTACTTTTTCTGTTTCGTTTCTGTTTCTTTATTTTTTATTTATTTCATGTTTTCTTTTTTTGTTTTAGTTGGTTCTGGTAAGTTGACATTTTATTGGCCATCTTCTAATCATCGTGTCACTGTGACTGGAACTTCTCTTCCCCTTTCCATCCATACCCTTCCATGTCCTTCAACCAGTCAGCCTTCATGTTTCACTTGTCATTGGCCACAAAGACAGACTGCACAGAATAAAGTCTGCAGGAAGTATGGGTAACTGTGACAAAGAGTAAAGGTAATGGGGTTGCTAACTTTATGTCTTGTTGAATGATGTGTGATCTGCATCCTTTTATTTTTTTTCTCTCCTTAATTGGGTGATAAAATAAGTGATAGGTCTATATTGTGGTTAAGTACTATTCCAATTTATATTTCACAAGATAAACAAAGATAGGTGCACACAGAATGATTTGGGTTTTTTTAATCAAAATATGTTTATGAATTCATGTCTATCAACCTGAACTTTTGTAACTTTTCTTCAGTGATGGTCATTCCAAATCTGTTGATGAATAGCCTTGCACTTAGGGCTGTATGCATTCATTTTCATTTCTATGTGTCAGGTTCATTTCATTTTATGTAATAAATAATTGCATGATGTTTCCAAAATTTATCAAAGTTTGTTCTGATAAATGCTTGTCCTCATATAAATAGTAAATAGTTACTAGATTTCGAAGTACTGTCATGATCAATACATTGAGGAAGGTACATTCATCTTTAAAAATCCTGGAACACCATTTTTGGAGAATTTTGCATGAGGATGCTAAGTGGTATGCTGGGGAATAATTTGATCCAAGGAAAAGCTCCCTATTTTTTAAGTTAAAGAGCTATGCAAATATTCTACAGGTGTTCAGATGAATACAGATAGGATGGATTGTTTAGTAATAGTGATGCAATAAGGGACCATTTGGAAAAAAATTGCTCTCTATATGCTACCATATATGTAAAAATATATATGGATTAATATTTAAACATAAAAATAAAGACAAAGGTATAGGATAAAAATGGAGATGAATGTTTACATAATTTATCATATATTATATAATATATATTTTACTGATAGAATGAATACCAGAAATGTTTGAGCAGATTAGAAAGACTGTCAACAAAGTGAAAAAAATATATCTACAGCATAGATGAGAAATGGATAAAATTTTTGCCTGTCAATATTTCTTAGAAATAAAAAAAGATAAGCACAGGAATACAATATTCACAACAAATAGGATTATCAGTGATAGGGTAATGTGAAGATAAGTGTTTAATTTCATCAACATATAAAGGCTAATTAATAAGAGATTTTATTCTCAGTTTGGCAAAGATGTTAATATTCAGTGTTTATGAGGTTAAGGAGGAAAGTGCCCTATAGTGGAAGTGTCAGTTGAAATCATCTTGAATATAATTGAGAAGGATGTTAATGTCACTACTGTTTTTAATAGTGAGAATTGGAAACAAACCCAAATTTAAAAACAACAGCTCGGTTATGTAATTTGAGTAATTTGCATATGGATTATTAAACGGTTATCAAAATTATATTATAGAAGAATATTTTAAAACACTGTGGTCCAATTTGCATGGTTGAATTATAGGTAGCTCTTCTTACTTTCTTTGCTTGTCTAATTTTCTAAATATTTAACACTGACCATCTATAACATGGTTATGTATTTTCAATTTTAGCAAGTTTAAATGTAGCCTTTGAAAAATGTTCCAACATTGTATCATAAATATCAAGTAGATGGATGTGATGAATGGCCTTCCCAGTCTAAAAAGGTAGATGGTGCTGATAGCTAGACTGATAGATAGAGACCCATTTAATCCATTCACATTTTCATAGAGATATATTTACGTTGAATATTTAACATACATGTAGAAAAGGATTTTTTAAAGTTATATTTCTAAGACATATCTTGTGGCTGATGTCACTGTTGATATTGGCTTGAGAATATGCCTGCAAAACGTAGTAAATTCATTTCCAGGCAGATATCCTGTGTGGAAGAATTGCTGCAGGATAAATGTAGTTAGCATAAGGGTTTGTATCCCTTGTTCCCAAATAAGTCTTTGAGGTTGGAGGAGAGCTGGCATTTTATGAAAGAAACATGGGTTCTGGCACACATTATTAGACATGCTTCTGAGATTTAGGAAGGAGACCACCCGAAATTTATATTTCTCTGAGTGGTTTGAACATTTATATTTTCCTACTCAAATTTCCTGCACATTGGAAAGTCATATTCTCCAAGTCATTTAATTAATCATTTGTTTTTCTTTTATTGAAACAAACCAAACTCTCTTCTGGATTTAGTTTTTCATCCAGTCAATCCTTTCAATTTCTTGATCTGATTTCTACCTCAATAATTCCAGCCCCTAACTGTGGAATCAAATGCTGCTGTATGAATGGATATGGAGGAAAATCCCCAGGCAATGATACACATGTCTGTTATTATACCTGGATAATGATAGTGTTTGCTAAATTCGTGAGTAAACCACTCAATTGCAATCAGAGTTTAAAAAATTATAAGCTAGAACCTCAACGTCACCAAATTGAACCTAAACTCTATCTCCTAACTTCGTATTTTCTTCCCTATAAGTTACAGGATATTTGAAGGCATTGGACCTGATTTTTCAGGTCTCCTATAATTTTCTAGTCAAATGGTATAATTTCTACTAAACCTCAATTAAAAATAAAAAGGGAATATGGAAGAAATCACACTAATCTAGAAGTTAGGAGATCTAATTGCTTTCTTCAGTTTTGCCACTATCCAATCTGCAGCAAATTCTGTTACATCTTTCTCTCTCTCTCTCTCTCTCTTTTTTAAAGAGGTCTGTATTTCAAATGAGAGATTTACAGAATTTATATATATTATATATTATAAATATTTGTATATGTCTTAGAGGCAATTTCCTAGACAGTATTGATCAAGAGAAAAGTACCTTTTCAAAACCTTGCCTTCATTAACAAAGAAATCAAATTCTTGTGAGCAAAGTGGCAGCATTTGTAGACATAATCGGAATATAATTTTTGGTTCATATTCCCTGGAAGGCATTATCCCAAGTGACTGATGTAAGTAACTAAAAGTACTCTTAAAGAAAAGATTGAAAATAATGCAACAGTTCTTAAAAAGTGGATTGGAAGAACCCTCTCCCAGATAAACTTTTAAATGCCTGGCTTGAAATGCTCACTTCCATTTGAACTGAGACAAGAGAGGAGAATAATTAGGTGTTTCAGACAGCTGATAAGAAATGCATTTGAAAAGTGTAAACAGTAGGTAAAAAGACTTACATTCCGTGCACATTTTTCTAAGCATAAAGCATGGCCCCCAAATAAGCTTCTTTCCCCCGCTTCCTGAAGTAATTCCATCAGCACACCTAATGTTTTCTTGCGCTCAGTGTAACTGACACAATTTTCTGACGCTCTATTTACTGCTGGGAGAAGTGGCCATTTAAGTCTGTATAAATCAAACAGTTTGGACAAAGCTGGCAGTATTTATAATGTCAGGATGAGCAGATGTTTCAAATTTGCCCTCATTTCCATATATATTCTGTTCGAACATGCCCTTGCCTATGTAAATGAAGGAAGCATTTGACTCTACTACTGCTTTAAATTCATTTCTATTCAAATAATTGGACTGAAGATTCTAAATGGTTATAATTTTCATGGTAGCATTTCAGGAGCTTTTGAGTTAAATTAAAGTAATTTTAGGGCCTGCTTTCATCAGGAGGTCCTTGGGTGTATGATTAAAGTCCATTCACCTTTAAGCAGCTCTAAATGAGAAAAGATATTTATTCATACAAATTTCAGGTGTACTTTGAAAGTAAAGCGTCAAATTGCAGCTCATTTTTTTTTTAATGTGGAGGCTAATCTTAAAAGGTCAGCTGATTAAAAAAAATAACCTTCACAAAAAACAATCTATTCCTTTCTATAAATATGCACTTAACTAAATTTAGCTTTAATTAAATTAAGAATGAGAATGGGTACATTACATCATATAGTGCATAAAAAGTTGTAGAAATAATGGCAGCAGGTGGGATATCAACAAATTGTCTCAGTAGGTTAATAACTACATGGTTTCGATTCAGATAATTTGTTTCATCTCCCTTAGAACCTCCACACTTCGTTGTGAAACCCCGTGACCAGGTTGTTGCCTTGGGACGAACGGTTACGTTCCAGTGTGAAGCAACTGGAAACCCTCAACCAGCTATTTTTTGGAGAAGAGAGGGGAGTCAGGTAAGACCTTTTGCAAATATTTCAGTCAGCAAAGGTGGGTGCCAGATATATAAGAACACCCAAAACGTTGTTTATTCATATAGGTGTTATTTTACGAGAGCTGAAAAATCTCTGAATGCCTGGAAAATTTCAACTGTGAGAGAGAAAACAAAATTTCCTTCATTCTTATAAATCAGAAAGTAATTTTCCCTTCTTAGTTTTAGTACATAGGGTGGTATAGTACATAGTTTTAGTACATAGGGTGCTATATATAATCATCATATTAAATTTACCTTTATTTCCAGTTCAGCCACATAAACAAAAAAATGTTTTTTCTCAACATAATTTAATTATTATTTCTATTATTCAGATATCTGTAATCATGATTTTTTTAAAAGATGTATTTATTGGGGCGCCTGGGTGGCTCAGTCATTAAGCGTCTGCCTTCAGCTCAGGCCATGACCCCGGGAGTCTTGGTTTCGAGCCCCACATCAGGCTCCCTGCTCTGTGGGAAGCCTGCTTCTCCCTCTCTCACTCACCCAGCTTGTGTTCCCTCGATAGCTGTGTTTCTCTCTGTCAAATAAATAAATACATCTTTTTTTTTTTAAAGTTGTATTTATTTACTTTAGAAATAGAGAGCACTCCCACACAAGTGGGACTTGCGATGGAGGGGGAAAGGTTGAGGAGGAGAGGGTCTGACACAGACCTTGTGCTGATTTGGCCTCAATGACTACATTTGCTGATAGCAAATTATAGACAAAGAAAAATAGAAATATTTTAGTACAACAGAAAAAATTGGAAGTGTATTATTTAAGAGAACCTACTTAGTGGTAATAGTAAATCCACTAGAAATTCTTGGAAGAGTAATATCTAAATGATCCATTGAGGAGCGCGTGGGTGGCTCAGTGGGTTAAGCCTTTCCCTTCAGCTTAGTAATGATCTCAGGATCCTGGGATCAAGTCCTGCATCCGATTCCTTGTTCATCAGAGAGCCTGCTTCTCTCTCTACCTGCTGCTCCCCTGCTTGTGCTCTCTCTCTCTGACAAATATATAAATAAAATATTTTAAAAAATGATTTATTTAGGGCGCCTGGGTGGCTTAGTGGGTTAAAGCCTCTGCTTTCGGCTCAGGTCATGATCTCAGGGTCCTGGGATCGAGGCCCGCATCAGGCTCTGTGCTCAGCGGGGAACCTGCTTTCTCCTCTCTCTCTGCCTGCCTCTCTGCCTACTTGCAATCTCTCTGTCAAATAAATAAATAAAATCTTTAAAAAAATGTTTCATTTAGTTATTAATAAATTATTAAGTTATTTAGTTTAAACTATGTCAATTTTTTTTTTTTTTAAAGATTTTATTTATTTGAGAGAGAAACATAGCCAGAGAGGGAACACAAGCAGGGGGAGTGAGAGAGGGAGAAGCAGGCTTCCCGCCGAGCAGGGAGCCCGATGTGGGACTCGATCCCGGGTCTCCAGGATCATGACCTGAGCTGAAGGCAGTCGCTCAACCAACTGAGCCACCCAGGCGCCCCATTTTTTTTTTTTTTTTAAAGATTTTATCAATTTTTTTTTAAAGATTTTATTTATTTATGTGACAGAGAGAAACACAGCCAGAGAGGGAACACAAGCAGGGGGACTGAGAGAGGGAGAAGCAGGCTTCCCGCTGAGCAGGAAGCCCGATGTGGGGCTGGATCCCAGGTCTCCAGGATCATGACCGAGCTGAAAGCAGTCTCTTAACCAACTGGGCCACCCAGCCGCCCCTAAACTATGTCAAATTTTTAAATAATTTTGACTTGGTTTAGCTTGGTCTGATGATACAACATACTTTTTCCTACGATTTTGTCATTGGACATGTACTCATGGAAAAGTAGATAAAGTCTTTACATATGCTAAAAAGCAGTTATCGGTTAAGTGTATGCCTTTGGCTCAGGTCATGATCCCAGGGTCTGGGGATCGAGTCCCATGTCAGGCTCCCTGTGCCACAGGAAGTCTGCTTCTGCCTCTGCCCCCCCTCTCATTCCTCCAATCTCTCTCTCTCTCTCTCAAATAAATAAAATCTTAAAAACAATAAAAAGCAATTAAACTTTTAAAAAGGAACAACTTTAGTTAGAAGAAATCTTAAAAATAAAAATTAAAAATTAAAATAAATTAAAAAAAATAAAAGAAATCCTGGCTTTATTTCATGAAAGGCAATGACATATGTTTTTCCCCATAAAATATATGCTCTCTCTAACATGGAAACAAATTTTGATTCATAGTGAGAAATTTGTACCACAAAATATCCCATCTTGTGTTGACTTTGTATATAACTTATATAGAAAGATAAATAAAATTCCATTTTGAATTCTTAAATTTAATATTTTATTTTCAAAATAATCCATGATGGATATGCTCACCATCTAACAAGAAAAATAAGAAACTCTTTATAGTTGATAAAATTTATGCAACTTTTATAATGAACAGATAACAGATATTCTAGCTATAGTACCAAAATGATGTCTTTGGACTTAATTTGTCAGAATATATGTAAATTTTAATTTTGTTTATCTATTAAAAGATTTAGTGTTTATAATCCTAGTAGTCATACTTAAGTAATGCAAAGCTTTGGACTTTGTGTTGATTAATATGTAAAACTTTTAACTGTGTTGATACCGAATATTTTTCTATATCAAGTATTGTTTGAAATTGATAATTATAGAACTACATATCAATATTTAGAATTTATTTAAATTTTAAAGTGATCTTATTTAAGGCTGGGCTATTGAACTTTGTGTTTATGTGTATGTGTGTATGGGAGTATGTGATGGAAGATTATTTGGCTTATTTGTATATATGTGTGTGTGGTATGTATGTATATGTGTGTATGTATTTATATACCTATTTATAAATATATATGTATACATCCCAAAATAGTAGAACCTAGCAATTAACCTACTGTTATTCTTTCCTCCCATACACTGGGTTCTAGAATCTGCTTTTCTCGTATCAGCCACCACAGTCAACGAGCCGATTTTCGGTCTCCCAGACTGGTGATCTCACCATCACTAACGTCCAGCGATCTGATGTCGGTTATTATATCTGCCAGACTTTAAATGTTGCCGGAAGTATCATCACAAAAGCATATCTGGAAGTTACTGATGGTAAAGTCGAGTATTTTATTTCAAAATGTTCAAGTTTGGCTTATGAGCTAAAGTGAGTTGTCACTAAATGTGTTTCTTTTCTACCGTGTATCCTTTCTGGGAGCAGTTTGGGTGTAAAGCTAGAAGGATGTCGATACAATGATTAAATCTAAAATTATTCTTATTTTAACTTGGCTGTACTGTAAATTTCTAGAAAGCACAGCAATTAAACAAGAAGTTTATACTGAGGATCTGTACATGGGAATGTTTCCATGTTTCAGAAAATAAAGTTATTTTAAAATCTCTTAGTGTAGGGCACCTGGGTGGCTCAGTCATTAAGCATCTGCCTTTGGCTCAGGTCATGATCCCAGAATCCCAGGATCAAGACCTGCGCTGGGCTCCCTGCTCAGCAGGAAGCCTGCTTTTCCCTCTGTCACTCCCCCTGCTTGTGTTCCCTCTCTAGCTATGTTTCTCTCTGTCAAATAAATAAATAAAGTCTTTTTAAAAAAAAAAAAAAACCCTAACTCTTACCTCTGTCTGTGATACCTATTATATATTATTCCCCCAATTAGTTAGAATGACCCAAAAATGCTTTTACAATTTCTTACATTTATAAAAGCTACTAAACGATGGCTGTGAAGACCATGTAATGGATTTGATAATGATCAATAAAACCCATACGTAGAAGTGGAACACAGAATTGCACAATTTATAATTGCAACTTTATAAGACAACTTTATATATAAAGTGACTTGCATATACAGGTGTACATGAAAACTAGCCAAAGAAAACTATGGTAAAATATTTTCAAGTATTTCTTATTATTCTAATTAATAATCAAAAGCAAAGCTTCGTACATACCATCTGATACTGCATTGTCATAAGTTGCTATCTTTGTGAAAATAGATCAAGGATAGCAATTTTTGCTAAACTAACACAAAACAGAAACCTAACATTAAATGTCCTCATTCATTTTACAATCTCTGGGGAGATTTGAGATGGTTTTATGTTTGCTGGGGTGGTACTGTTATTTTGAGTTCTGTTGTCATTCTGGTGGAATTCATTGCTATTGTACACAACAAGTAGGTACTCATTCTTCACAGGTTAACTATTATTCCTGGGAGTGACTTCAGTTTTTCACGTTATCAAGTCAAGTCCAGAGGATGGCTAGTAGGCAGACCAGTTTCTAGATGCTATTTGACTTTAGCTTCTTGACCTTTCTTTATTGTTTGCAAACAGAACAAAGACAAAGAATAAAACACGAGGCACAGACAATGGTGAAGTAGCAGCTGTCGTTGGAATGGTTTTCGTAGCTGTGACCTACCCCAAATAGCATCTGACCCAGGAATATAGAAATTGGTATCCCCTATTTAATGGAAAATGTCTCTTTTCTTTATTACTAGAACGTGAGAAAATTAATGATTACTAAATGCTGTATAAAATTTAAAATAACTTGCATCCATCTTTTGAAGTTTATTTATATACAATGAAACGAGTGTTAGCTTTTATTCAGAAAAGAGAGAGCTGACAATTACCAAGTAGTCGATTTGGACAGGTGACTTGTACTTCCCTAAGATATGTTTGTGAACTGGTAGCAATTCTGATACATAATTCTGATATTTGTTGGTCTATAAATATGAGCTTTTTATACTTAAACCAGTCAATGTGTATATGTTATTTTTTTAAATGTACATATATAAAGAGATTTATTTTTTTATTTTTTTATTATGAACATATAATGTGTTATTTGTTTCAGAGGAACAGGTGATTCATCAGTCTTAGACGACACCCAGAGCTCAACACTGCACATATCCTCCCCGATGTCCCTCACCCAGCCACCCGTACCCCAGTCCCCCTCCCCTCCAGCAACCCTCAGTCTGTTTTCTGAGATTAAGAGTTTCTTGTATTTTTTTCACTTAAAGTTATTTTATGAATGTATTTCTAGGCATTAAGATAGTCTTCATGATTATTGCTTTTGAGGTAACAAAATATGACTTCTGATGATACGCTCTCATTTTTTTTTTTTTTTTAGGATCTTTATAGATATCATGAATGTGAGGAAAAGATAGGAAACTTTTTAAATTTATGCTGCAATGTTTATACCACCTGCGGCCCTGACTACACCACCACCACTGCCACAGCTAACACCACTATACCGATACCCATTGATACTACGTTACACTTCTCCGGAACTTCCTTTGTATCAGGCACTAATAGGAAGAACTCTTCACATACCAATAATTTTAAAATTGACAACATCTCATGTTACAGATAAGGAAATAGAGGCAGAGACTAGTGAAAATGTATGCCCAAAGCATACAGATCATAAGCAGCAGAACTGAGATTTACAGCAAAAGTTGTACTGTCCAGGATGGTAGCCAGCTGTCACATGAGACTGTTTAATTAGAACTTTGGGGTGCCTGGGTGGCTCAGTCATAAGCGTCTGCCTTCAGCTCAGGTCATGATCCTGGAGTCCTGGGATCGGGCCCTGCATCAGGCTCCCTCTCTCACTCCCCCTGCTTGTGGTCCCTCTCTAGCTGTGTTTCTCTCTGTCAAATAAATAAATAAAATCTTTAAAAATAAATAAATAAATTAGAATTTCAATTACTTAAACCTTATTAAAATTATACATCCTGTTCCTCAGTCACACTAGCCAGGTTCAGATGCTCAGCATCCACCGGACACTGTTGGCTTCTGTGTTGGAGAGCACGGTTATGGAGAGTTTGCTTTTATTTTGTTTATTTTTATTTATTTATTTCAGAGATAGAGTGAAGAGTGAGGTAAGGAGCCGAGAGAGAAGCAGACTCCCCGCCGAGCAGGGCGCTCAATGTGGGACTCGAGCCTCAGTCTCCAGGATCACAGCCTGAGCTGAAGGCAGATGCTCTACCCACTGAGTCACCCAGGCACCTTGGAACATTTTCATTTTAGGACCACATCTTTCTCCAGGATGCACTTATTCACTTTGTTAAAACTCATTCTAATAATGATAATTCATTTTAATAACACCAGTGTAAAATATTAGACTTGAAATTTGCTGTTCTCGCAAATCCTAAATTTAGGTTTGACTCAGAAAGGTATTACACTCTTTAGTTTGTGAATATGTAAATTTTTTACCGGTATTTTATCCTACCCTGTGATAAGAACAAAATGTTTCATCTTTTTTCTACCTAAAAACATGAAATTGCGTTAATGAAATCCTTCAGCTCTGGTTTGCCTATCAGTTTTTTACAGAAAAGGGTAAGTGGCAATATCAAAATTCATACATATGTCTAGCATTTTGCAATTAGCAAAGCACCTTTATAGCTATTATTCCATTTAAATCTTCGTAGCAATTCCTTGAGCTGACTAGAACATTATTATCTTCCAATTACAGATAAAACAAAACAAAACAAAAATGAGGCTTAGAGAATTTAAGGAAATGGCCTAAAGACACATGACAGATGGAGTTAATAACCCTACACTTCTTCTCTTGCCTTATTTTTGTAAGCTACCCAGTGTAAACCAGGGAGAAATAAATGACTGAGGAACAGTATCATTAAACTGGGTTGGAATAGGATGGGGAGGTGTGAATGATGCTAAGTATGATACAAACACCAAAGCACTGTAAAGATACAGAAAACTGAATAAAGCCCCAGATACTGGATTGTTTCTAAATGCAATAAGACTACCAAATGTAAGCCATTCTGTTACTGGATTTAATTATAATCCTTTATAAAGAAACTCTGTAACTAATTTAATTAATGTCTAGAAATAAACATTCATTCTTAGGATCAAGGGAACACAGGTGGTAGATTCTTCTAAACCCCCAAAGCAATGAAACACTTTCATTCTTTTTTTTTTTTTTTTTTACACTTATCAGGTGGGGCCTCTAATTTGATTTTAGCTAATTTCGACAGAAAATGTTGACAAGATTAAGCAATTCTAAACAAAGGAATCATTGACTTACATTTGTCATCCATGGAATATTTGAAACACTCCTGCCAGGTTGCAGACTCCACTCTTCTAACATGCCTCCCTGGTATTTGCAAATTTCATACAAGTAATCAAACATGGTAGAGAATCAGAAGGGTGGAGTGAAAATGCAGTTGCTGATTCCGCTCTCTTGCTTTCTTGTTTTTGCTTAAGCTGAATGCACAAAACTAATAATTATTCCATGGTAAATGAGGAGCAAATTGAAGTGTGACTCCAGCTTTGTGAAAATCTTTGGTGCATAAAACTTTGAACATGACACATCTTGGTTTCCAAATCGTTACATCCAAAATTTAGTTACTCTGGCTACCAGTTTCTTTTAATCGGGCAACGCTTTAAGCTAGTCCTTTGTGTATGTGTGACTTTAAGTTTTATAACTAATATTCAGAATTTTAAAGCTTGATAATGAAAAAATTTTCTTAATCTTCATTTTTAATTTTTACTCATTTAAAAAAGCATTGCTGGGGTGCCTGGGTGGCTCAGTTGGTTAAGCCACTGCCTTCAGCTCAGGTCATGATCCTGGAGTCCCAGGATCAAGCCCCACATTGGGCTCCCAGCTCTGTGGGGAGTCTGCTTCTGCTTCTAACCTTCTCCCCTCTCATGCTGTCTCTCATTAACTTTCTTTCTCTCTCTCAAATAGACAAATAAAATCTTAAAAAAAAAAAAAAAGCATTGCATCTGTGGAGTTTTACCTAAGTTGATGATAATCAGGGGGTGAGAACTGAGAACATCTCTCTAATGCAAGTTGTTCTAGTTATACTCCAGTTGTTTTAGATTTTTCCCTAAATAATGACTTTCTTGTCTGAGATAAAGTTTTTAGGTTTTAGGCATTTCATATAAGAATAATTTTTAATTTATATGTTATAAAAATCCCTCCCATTGTTTCCTTCCATAGTACATTAAAACTATTAAGGTAATAGAATTCATTAAAGTGTTTTCCAATCCCTGTAATTCCAGCACAGAAGTATATTTCCCAGGTTAGGATATGAGCTTGAGTTATATTTTTGGATTAGCCTACTCACAATGTATTTGAACAGTTTTCTAGTTTTTCCTGAATTCACTGAGATTGGGAAATTTTTATCTACATAATTCTGTTAATAGAATTCCAAGATAGAAAGAGCTCAATCATATTGACTTATAAATTCTAAAAGTCCAAAGCCCATTTTGGAATCCAAAATGTCAGACATGCTGGTATGATACCTTATTTTTTTCTGTTGGACACAAAACAGTTCTCAGATACTAAGTTGGCTTTAGTTCATTTATGAAAATGTATCTCATAAGTTTCCTTGGGGTAGGTGGTTTTTTGTTGTTATATTTGATTTTTACATATTTCAAAGTTTAAAAAGTACACATACCATTCTTATCACTAGACATCTACTTCACCATCCACAATTCTTTTTTGTTTGTTTGTTTGTTTAAAGAGATATTTGACAGAGTAAGCACAAGCAAGGGGAGCAGCAGGCAGAGGGAGAGGGAGAAGCAGGTCCTGCCCAGCAGGGATCCCGATGCAGGGCTCAATCCTAGCACCCTGGGATGGTGACCTGAGCCAAAGGCAGACGCTTAACCAACTGAGCCACCCAAGCACTCCACCATCCACAGTTCTTATTTCCTTCTTGGACTCTGACGTTAAATATTAAGTCCCTCGATAGTGCAGCAAGCTCGCTTGGTCATTTGAAAGGAGTACATGATATCTCATTTTAACATCCTGAATCAGAGCATCATAGAAATGCATTCTGAATAATGCATGTCTCCTACTTTAATTACTTGTTTAATTAGTTTGTTTCAAAGCCTAGAGCAACTGCTGTTGCTTGGATGATTAGAAAATTGCTTCCAGTTGTAGAAATCTATTTCCTGTTGTTTCTTTTGGCAGTGATTGCAGACCGGCCTCCTCCCGTCATTCGACAAGGTCCTGTGAATCAGACTGTTGCAGTGGATGGTACTTTAGTGCTCAGCTGTGTGGCCACAGGCAGTCCGGTACCCACAATTCTATGGAGAAAGGATGGAGTCCTCGTTTCAACCCAAGATTCTCGAATCAAGCAGCTGGAGACAGGAGTGCTGCAGATCCGATACGCTAAGGTATCTTGAAACGACATCCTGGCTTTCCCGTTTTGCTGCATTTTGTGTTTGTCTCCAGCCCCCAGGGCTGAAGTCTCACGTTTTAGGGTCAATGAAATGCTAAATAACCGAACTGATATATTTTTAATAGATGCTTTATTCTTTCAGATGTCCCGCTGTGTATATTTCAGATGATTTGACTCATGACTTAGCTCATAGCAAGTAATTGAAGGTTTTAGGTGTAGGAGAAAAAAAGATTTTTGAGACCTATTGAGGAAAGTAGGGGGGGGCGGATTTGTTGGAGAAAAAATACCTTCCAGGTAGTGGTATAAAGTGTTCATTCCATAAAAGCATTTTTCAAAGGGATTTTTCCAGTACTATGTTATCCACAATGCCCTTGGACAGGTCTTCTGTTGTGAATATTTGGTTCAATGTTCTGCAATTACAGGATACTGTCCATGCAAACAAAAGCCAGATAGCAATGTACACACCAAGTGTACATTGCAAATCAGAACGTTAAATGATGAAAAGCCTGCAGGTTTGTGAGAACAATTGAGGGATTTACCTTCCCAGAGCATCACATCCCGTACCTGGCTTCCAAGACTGTGTTGTTTTGTTTTGATTATTCCTTTTCTTTTAGGTCAAGATCAGACAGGCTCACAAGGCATATGAAAGAATAGCTTTGACAACAATAAACATAAATTTCAATCGCTTTATTGCCTATTGTGGGTGGCTTCTTGGGAGTTTTGGATCTAACAGTTGATTGTACATGCCATGAAAGTTAATATGTTGTACTTCTTTGTGGCAACAATTGCAATTTTGTTATCACGATTGCCAGCGTGAGATGGCAACATTCTTGCTTTATCAAACATTATTTGAAGATCGAGTTGCTACCTCAGGCAGAGGTGTATGGGTTCATTAAGCTGGTGATGACTTTTTTCTTTAATAGTAAGTGGTACTTACTTTTATTATAATTAATAATAAGGCTGACCTAGGGATTAAGGTAACCAGTTGTGTGAAATGCTTCGCTCCATTTTATTTCTTTCTTTATTTATTCATTTATATTTATTTTAAATATTTTTTTAATTAAATTTTTTTTTTAATTTATTTTTTTCTCACCATAGCACAAGCTGAACATGTGACCACTGTTTGTTTTCTGGCATTTAGTCTTTAGAAGGGAGACAGAGGCTTCATTCCAGCTGAGGTTCGACTTATTGAACAGGTTTAAAAAAATATTAAAATGGGGGAAAAAGAGTGAATACTTTGAGAAGAGATCATTTTGTGTTTATCTTTTTTCTGTAATATCTGTTTATCCCAGATATCCATATGCATGGAACACTGATAAAATAAGAAATAGCAAGAATAATCATTGGCTGAATTTTATCAGCCTTACTATGTGACAGCAAATTAGAAGATATAATTTAGTAATAAAGATTAACCCTTTGAATTTGAATACCTCATTATTTATTGTCCCTGATGCTAAAAAATAGTGCTGTGGTAAAGCAGTAAGTATTCTGTTTCATTATATAATTAAAATAACCAAATAAAACCTTTTCTTCCATATGCCTGCAATATTTTCCTTCATTTCAATAAAAATATATTCAATTAAGAGGATATTTCTGGATATTGAATTTTAATGCAGTTATCCATATTCATGGGACATATACCAAACTATAATTGCTTTTCCAGCCCATTGAGCTCTCAATTGTTCCAAATATTTATTTTCCGTCTATCTTCTCAGCTGGGTGACACAGGTCGGTACACCTGCATTGCATCAACCCCCAGTGGTGAAGCAACATGGAGTGCTTACATTGAAGTCCAAGGTAAATTAGCTAGCATTTTTAACTTAAAGCTTGCCATGCGATTGTTCACTTACTGGTAAATGGATGAAGTAAATATCCTCATGTCTGAGTAGGTTTACAATGGTGTAACCTACCTTTCTGTGCTTATCCGTGTATGTGTAAAACGTCTGTCTTCTGTATCACCTTTATTAGAATTTGGAGTTCCCGTTCAGCCTCCAAGACCCACGGACCCAAATTTAATCCCTAGTGCCCCCTCAAAACCCGAAGTCACAGATGTCAGCAGAAATACAGTAACATTGTCATGGCAACCCAATTTGAATTCAGGTGCAACTCCAACATCTTATATTATAGAAGCCTTCAGGTAAAGATGATGTTTCCTAGTTGGTCTTTTTTTTCTTTTTTTTTGGACTTACCATTAAATATGCATGTTGTAACTTGTATATCTGTCCTTAGCCATGCATCTGGTAGCAGCTGGCAGACCGTCGCAGAGAATGTGAAAACAGAAATATTTGCCGTTAAAGGACTCAAACCTAATGCAATTTACCTTTTCCTTGTGAGGGCAGCAAACGCATATGGAATTAGTGATCCAAGCCAGATATCAGATCCCGTGAAAACACAAGGTAAATACTGATTTACTCAACCTTGTGACACCTACTTATTCTTAGATGTTGTACTTTTACAAGTCAATAATTTGTATTGCATACGTGCTACGATTGTATATGTAAAACAGATCTGTTCTTCTAGTTGCTCCATTAATTTTTAGAAAACAAACACAATGTCTGAAGACTTTATTGTTTTCTGGACTAAGTACTCCAAGCTAAGATTAATAACAACAGTATCTCTCATCTTATAAAATCACAATCCAATCAGATAAAAATATTGTGCATTTTTATATTGTTATTTGATTTCCCCTTTTACAAAGCATGGGGAAAATACTTTAGGTCAGTATGTCATTTGGTCTGTCTTTCATTTTCACTTATATGAGCCATGATACATTAAACTTTTACATGGAAGTCATGTATATTTTGGTCAAAGCTGGGTTAAAGAAACAGATAAAAAGGAAAAATGAATATGACGTGGAAGCTAATGAATTGTGGAACAAATTAGAAATTTGCTCCCTTGGACCACATTCTGGATGCATTGCTTTGTATTGTGAATAAAAAGTATATTTAGCTTTCAACAGATGACCTCCTATCTACCATCATGCCCCACTTAGTATTTTAAAGTTTTAATAGGAGTGAAATTTACATGTTGAATAAAAAGGTGACTTGAATCTATCTTTACCCTTTTTTAACACATTGTCATTGGCATTAAAATATGCTTCCTCTTATATTAATAAAAAAAGAAAATTCTAGATGGTAGTGATAGAAATACGGCATTATTTTCTCAACATTCAGAGGAGTCATAGTATCTCAATCTTGAGTTTAGGAGGAAAGATGTAACTTTGTTATAGTGATAGAAACAAGTTGTGCACACAAGGATTGAAAGACTTAAGCTATTTTTTACTGGTTTTAGAGAGCGTCTGCCAGCCATTTTGCTTATTTTGTCTTCTCTGATTAGTGTATAAAGAACCTTTCTGGAAGGACCTTTTGCTTCTGAATTCACACAGAAAGCAAACTGAGTTGTAGGACATGTCCCTGTTTGCCTCCTGCTGTGGGAATTCAACACACCCAAGTGCCTATATTTGCAATTATGAGTCACCTCATCAGGAACGCTAATATTCTTGGAGCCTGCCTTAACACACTTTGAGGTTTTCAATATTAGATACGCTTTTGTAAAGAATGCAGACACAATGACAGCTGTAAAATGAATTTAAATTTTTGTCCCGAGTACAGTGGTCTCTACCTAGGAGACTCTCCTCAGTTTTGATTGACTGCTGTTCTAAGATATAGTCCTGTGAATGATTTTGGAGTCCTTGTCCTCCTTTGTAAATGAGATAAATCAATTTAAGTCTTTTTGCATTTTAACTGACTTACCTTTACACATGAATAGCTAGTGAAACAAACTAAGTGACATAAATCCACGTCAATGGAAGACTGGAAATACAGTGAACTAGGTCTGCCATTTTGAAATCAAAGGATTTTTAATCTTACCTCCTGAGTGAGCTATGTAGCCCTGAGCAAGTTAGTTTGTCCTGAGCTTCAAGTTTTGTCACTTATAAAATGGAGCTAAAAATAGGCACTCCACAGGTTTGGACAAGGATTAATTAATGAGTGTATAAGACTCAGATTTCTTTTCTGTATTGTGCCATAAGAATTTGTTATTGGACTCATCTTCTTTCATTGGACTAAAAATAAAAGGAGTTGATAAATTTTGCAGATATCATGAAACTAAGAGAACAGGAATGAGAACTTCCGAATTAGCCCTATCTCAGTAGATTGGAAGGATGGGTCACCACTAACAGGATTCAATTAATGGAGCCAATTCAAAAGTGTGCGACTTAGACTTAAGGTTTATAACTTTGTTGTAGAAGGATAGACTAAGGCTACCAGGCTTAAAAGGGGAGGACACATGTGTATCAGGGTGCTGGGGGCACACCGATCTCACTATTCCAAATCAATTGAAGCACCAATTTGAGTCAATGGAGGGATGTCATTGCCAAAAGGACAAATGTAGTCTTAGCTGGTGTTAGCAGAATTATGTCTGGATCAAGTAATCCCTTCCCTTTACTCTGAACTGGTCAGGTTACTAATGGAATAAATGTATTCTTTTCTGAATACTGCATTTTCCAGTAGATTTTTAGGAGGGGAATAAGGAGGTTAGTTGGTGGGGCTGCACTGAAGGCTGAAAATTGCATCATTGGAAAAAGAAATTCGGAGATCGTGGCATGCCCCCCCCCCACCATCACCAGCAAAATGATAAAGTTAGAGTGGGCATGACATTTTTTTTTTTCCTTAACGTTTTAAGAGGCCATCATGTGAAAAGGGTATGCATATTTTAATCCCAGGCAGCAAAATAGGACCAAGGAGTAGAAGTAGCATTGAGAAAGAGTTCATTGTCTAGTTCTTGGACTGCTTTTGAGATACTGTGAAGCTCAGTGGAAGATTAGGCTAATACTGATTGTAGCAGGATCTTGGAGGAAAACCTAGAAGGAAGTACAGAACATCTGTGTAGTAGGAATAAGGAGAAGAGCCAGGGGTAGAGGGCATTCAGGAGACACTTGTTGGAAATTGATTCATAAAAGAGCAGCCATAATTTCTCTAACTGTTTCTATAACATGGCTGCAGAGAAGCCTTCCCCAAGTAGAGATTCCCATGAAGGCATTAGGTAGGGTTAGAGGGGCAAGGTGCAGTTTCCAGTTCAGAACTCAGGTAGACCCATGTCACAGTTGGAGTTAGAGCCTTGTCAAAGGTAATCGAGATCTGTTCTCCCCAAAACGAGATTTGATAATGCAAATGCAAGGAAGATGACATGAGTTGTGGGGAAGGAAGGTGTGTTGGCCATTGCAGGGATGGTGGGGTTCTTGCCACGTGTCCTACTTGCATAGCGTTCTGAGCCCTGTCTTTGAAGAATACATACACAGATGTATGTGTGGTATAGATAGTAAGAACCCAGTCATTGTAACTAATGAAGTAGGGCCTGGATAATGTCTCTTCAAAGACTGTATATAGGGAATTCCAACACTGAGGAAGCAGTTGGGTAGAATTACAATCTAAAGTTTCCCCCAGGTTAATTCTGAATGTTTGGAAGGAGCTTTTACATTATAATACATTTTTTTTTTCCAAGAGGAGGAAAAGGACAAGAACAATAAAAGGACCAATTCATAAACTTTTCAACATTGTTAGCGATTACCTTTCATTTTTCTCTCTGATGGGTCATTTTCTGGATATTCTAGGCTGCCGTTGCCAAAATAGTTAAACCAGGCAAGGGAGTTTCGTAGTTTTCATGAAGGGATTGACTGACAAATTTATCTCAGACCAAAGAAATTAGAGATTGTGATGAAAATTGTAGTAGTTACCACTTACAATGGTTATTTACATGTTTGAGGATACTTCCTGAAAGGCAGAAGATCCCCTGAGGATAGAAGCTTACATATGAGAAGACATATTAGAAGCTGACATAATATATGTATTTTTCATACAGCAATTCCCTTTCACTCGGCCATTGTTTGTTAAGCACATTCTCAATGGATGGCACAGGACTAGGTGTTCTGGGTTCACAAAGATCAACCCGGTCCCCACCTTTCAAGACAAGGACTTCATATAACTTACAAAATGCAGTTCTCACCACAACCCTCAGAACTACCTGTCATTGTTATCACCATTTACCAGACGAGAAAACAGGAAAAATAGCAAGGTTAGGAAATCGTCCCCATGTTTCATGGCTGATAAGTCACCAAGTTGGGGTGCAAACCCAACTGTCTTATTGCAAGGACTTCATGCTTGCCCCAGAGATAGATAGTAGCTGAGGTCATGGGAGCAACAGAAACCAGTGGGGAAGGAAGAACATCTGAGAGGGGAGGTGACAGGCACCTGCTTTCCATCTCTAGGCTGTGAGAATTGTTGGCCTAAGGGCTACTGCTAGCCACAGATATTTGTGAGGGACGCTAAAGTTCGAGAAGGGAAAATGACTTTTGTGTTTGTCATTTGGTTACTTATAAGCTTAGTTGATGGGTGCGGTATATGTATAGTCAAGGGTATTATCTCTGAGAGTGGTAAATAGCACTCTTGATCTGTCTTCTATTTGCATGACTTCCATGGAGTCCCTCAAACCTGATCAGCCTCATTTTTTGTTTGTTTATTCTGTTCTATTCTATTCTTTCATTTTATTCCATTCCATTCCATTCTACTGGTTGGCTTCTGTATCCCTCATAGTAGCTACTACTAACTTACTGTATGCCTTATTTGGGAAGATATCCAAGTTCATCTTATGAGATATAGGGTGTCTAATTTATTTGTGGGCTTGCTTTTCACTTATTATATGTTTTCATTTTTCTCATTACTCATCCACTCTATTGCAGTTTTTGGCTCTTTGCTTTCTTGCATAGTCAGGTTCGCTATTGAATTTTCTAATAAACTCAGAGGGGATTGCACTCAGCTCCTCATCCTTGGTGAGAAAGCAATCATTATATGGCAAGAGACCCTCTCAGAAGCTGCTTTTTGCCATTGGTACCTTTGCTTCCTCCTCTTTCTTGCTTTCTATATGCCCTCTGCTCGTTCTCTCTCTCTCTCTCTCTCTCTCTCTCTCTCTCTCTCTGTATGTCCCTGTCTTCCCTATGCTAATAAAAAGCTAAAGTTGTTCCCATTTTATTCTGTATCACAGATTAGCTTCCCAGCTGAAATGATTCTTTTCTGAGAGTTGCTATGAATGTAAGGATTGTTTCACCATGCTTTCATTCAAGTCAGTTATGTTCCATAGGATGGTAACACTGTCTTCTTGGGTTATTGCAGATGTTCCCCCAACGAGTCAGGGAGTAGATCACAAGCAGGTCCAGAGAGAACTGGGAAATGTTGTACTGCACCTGCACAACCCTACCATCCTTTCTTCCTCTTCAATCGAAGTGCACTGGACAGTGAGTCATTAAATGTTGCAATATTTGATTCCAGTTTCAATAAGCAGATGACTTCTGGAAGATCATTATATAAAAGAGTTATTTATGGAACAGATAGTTTATGCATATGTGTTGCCTACTTGTCCACCAATGACAACTTTATAATGTAATTATTTGTTATGATGCCTGTGCACTGGCTTTCAACAAAAGTAAGTTTCATGTTGGGCGTATCTTCTATTGTACTGCGATAGTAAACTTTACTATCCTTTTTACCAAAGGAAAGAAACACATAGTATCAATTATAAATATATAACTTGTGATTGGATCATTATCACATAATATTTTTAGACTTTAGAAATATTTCTGAGTCATATTAAATTAGTATTTAAAATTAGAAAGTTTTCTGATCCTTTGGATCCTGACATCTATTTAGATGTCTGTGACAGAGCTGCTGTGATACCTAAAATTTCTGCATGAACCATAGAAATTAGTATCTAATATTATCTATTAAGTTGAAAAGGTGACTACATTACAAAAGATAGTGATATTCTATTTTATATAAACTATGAAACTATGGAGTGAAGCCAGATAGATTTTTTTTTGCATTTTGTCACATTTAATTTTCATAATTTTTAAAGAAACCAATAAAAAGATGTAAGTGGTTGTATTTTTTGTCATTTTAATAGGTGGACCAACAGTCCCAGTATATTCAAGGATATAAAATTCTCTATCGGCCATCTGGAGCCAACCATGGTGAATCAGAGTGGTTGGTTTTTGAAGTGAGGACCCCAACCAAAAATAGTGTGGTTATCCCTGATCTCAGGAAGGGAGTCAACTATGAAATTAAGGCTCGTCCTTTTTTTAATGAATTTCAAGGAGCAGACAGTGAAATTAAATTTGCCAAAACTTTAGAAGAAGGCAAGTATAATGAAATGTGTGATTACTGTGCATTGTAGTACATTTGTTAGGTTTTCATTAACTTAGTTGAAAGAATTTTAAAGTTAATTGTGACATTATTAACTGTCTTGATGCTGAACATTATATTTTGCTAAGAGAATTTGTCCAATTAGAACTGCTAAAAATCAAAAGTCTGTAATACTTGATTGCTGTAATAACCTGTATAATAATGGACAAATAAGAACCATGTATTCCTTAATGGCATCTGTAGGATATATTCAATTGTCAAGAACTAAAATTCACATTTAAAGATGGATATGTTCTCAGTTGGCTTGACTTTCCATTCATTATTTTCCACTCACTTATTGAAAGTTACTCTGAGTAATGATTTATAAATATGGTGAGTAATATTTTGGTTCCCCAGGACTTTCTGGGGTTAGCATTTTATGCTTATTCCTCATGTTACGGACATGATCGGCCACTCTGTACCTGAAATTTCAATCTTAGTATTTACATACAGATAGAAAAGGTTATGTGTCACAAGTATACTCTATAAATGTAACCAGATTTTCCCCTAAAATCTGCTTATTATTTTGATTATAGAAATGATAGGATATAATTAATGTCATGGGTGATTAATATGTATCTTTATACTTTGGAACATTTGTAGACAGAACATGAGACTAAGGTTACAAGGTAGGAAGAATAAGAGTTTTCCCGGAGGTATTTTGTGGAGATAATCTACATAACTTTGCTTATGGAAAATTCACAACAACAAAAGGTTTAACAATATTGCAGAGAAACTTAAATCAGTGGGGACTATTCAGACTTGAATGAGATACATCTTTAAAATATATGGGTATATTGACATAAATTTGACATAATTACTTGATTTTAAATGTTGTGTCTGCTTTCAATGTTCTCTAACATACTCATAATATACCCAATTTTTAAAACAATTTAATAGCACCCAGTGCCCCACCCCAGAGTGTAACTGTATCAAAGAATGATGGAAATGGAACTGCAATTCTTGTTAGTTGGCAGCCGCCTCCAGAAGACACTCAGAACGGAATGGTCCAGGAGTATAAGGTAACACAAACATGGTCAATTACTGATGGACTCTCTTCTCCCCCTACAAAGAAAAGAAAAAGAAAAAGCATGTCTGAATTGTGGATATTTGGCGCCATCTGCTGGTCCATGGAGCAATGTAAAATTATCTTAATGCTTCCTGCTTTTTCAGTAATTGTGGAATAATCCTTTCTTAATCCATTTGAAAAAATAAATAAATAAAAGAAGTAATCTGTGCGGTCACAAAATCTATAGGTCTATATAATTTCACACAAACAACAAGTTGAATGTTAATAAAAAAGGGTTTTTTTTTTTAACCTTAAAAAAATAGCTTGAATATATTTTGCAGGATTGGGTAGCCTCATGAAATCGGCTGTAAGTCAAATACTATCAAATTTTTCTTTCTTTCTTTCTTTCTTTCTTTCTTTCTTTCTTTCTTTCTTTCTTTCTTTCTTTCTTTCTTTCTTTCTTTCTTCCTTCCTTCCTTCCTTCCTTCCTTCCTTCCTTCCTTCCTTTCTTTCTTTCACACATACGAAATTTTGGAACTTTGGAGCTCACTTGGAAAACTTATTTTAATGTGCACAAAAAAATTTTTGCTTATAAAACTTGTTTTAGTTGCTAAACAAAATGTCATGTCTCAGAGAAGATTCAGTTATAAATTTATGTGTGTTTAAATGAATTTTAAAAATATAAGATGGCTAGTAGCTCAATCTGATAATTCTGATAATTATTTTGACCTGTGAAGCTCTAGTGATTAAATTTAGAGTAGATTTTTTTTGAGCAAATATTTTCAAAGCATGCCAAGATACAGTTAAATCAAAGTCAGGCTCATGAGATGTATCCTATCAATGACTCTGTATTCTAGGAAAATCTTAATGATCTATGATAAATGAATAATTGATAGATTCAATCAGGGAAATCGCAATAGGAAACAGATTTTACATGTCTTTTTCAACATGTATATAAACACATTTTATAGTAGAAGAATTTTAACTGTAAGAAATTTTTTTCTCTAGATACTGCTTTGTATTTCCATACCTGAGTATTATTTTAGTTATGAGCTAAATTGTGATACTTAGCAGTTTAGCTCATATATATGAATATTTTACACTGTCTCTATTGATATAAAACTGATATTGAAAAGGTGACCACATTTATCTTCTACAGATAATTAGATACTAACATCAGAATCACTTGTGGACTCATTTTCCAAAAGTAATTACCTGACCACCATTCTTGGAGATTCTTACCCAAGAGGTCTGATGGGAGGTTTTCATATGTATCGGGGTAGATCTTTCCAAGGTGATTCTGATGTGCACCCTTGGTAAGGCTTGCCAAATAAAGACCATCAATGTTCCTTTGAGTAGCAAATTGATTTAGACAATAATCAGGTATACTGAACGTCGTTTTAGGCCTAATATTTTCTTTAAATGATTTTTAAAAACAAACTGAAAGCCTCTTCATGAAATTTGCCACAATTTTAAAAGGGTGACATTTTAAAGTATTTAAAATAGTGCTATGAATGTCTTGTGAATGTTCTAAGATTTTTCAAATTAGATCTTTTTGTGTCATTGAGTCATTAAATGGTAAGGGTCTTCTCAATTTAAGTGTTTTCTTGTGAATTTCAAGGTTATCTCAAACCTGGGGAGTGACAGGATGCTATGGTTCAGTCCAGAAAAAATGAACTGTATAGAGATTTTTAAGGATTTCAAATGAGGTGATGTCTCAGCTCTCAAGCAAAATTGTGTAATGCAGGCATTTTCCCCTAAGAGTCAAAACTCATTTCTCTCCAGAAGAAATGCAAAAGAATGGATTTCACTTAACTTCATGGTCAATTTAAAATAATAAAATGCCTTTCAGAACCTGATTGACTGGTACAAAATCAGTTTGTGGCTTTGGTTCAGCTGCGTAATGTAATTGAGGGGGAAAAAATCACAAAGGACTCTTTATTTCCAAATGGTGAGGACCTGGTATAGAGTCTTGACCATTTGCTGGTGTTATGCATTGGAACTATATTAAACTAATATTAACTTCCAAAGGAAAAAAATGAAAGGTTATTGCTCACATGATAGGGGACGCTGATACTCTTAGACTTATTTTAAATCCCATTTCCTATTACAGTTTAGACAATAGGCTAGTTGAGGCTAATCCTGTATGTTGCTTGAGGACATCATAAAGAACATGGAACATGTTTTACTGCCCCCTGGAACATTTTCTCTTGGTAACTGAGTCCACATACTGTCATTCACCATATCCAACTTCTTAAACATTGCAAAAGATCACGCTATGGTTAAAGAATCCTTTACTGAAATTTAAATTAAGGATTGCAGTGTAGTTCAGAAGTCTTAATTTCCTGAAAATAATTTCCTGTCACAAATATCCTTGTCAAAGTTAATGAGCTACACAAAAATTTTCTTATCGGAGGAACATTTTTCTTTTGGAGTCAATATGTATTGGTATTCTTTATAATCTCATCTGTGTTATCAAAGACTAATTAATATTCCCATTTAAAGACAAGATCAGAGTGCTAATTTTCTCTCATGGATATTAGTGTGACATGCCACAGGCTGAGGAGACTCCTAGGAAGACCCTAACTCCTTATGTCCAGTTTTATTTGCTTATTTTTAAGTAAACTCTACATGCAACATGGGGTTGGAACTCAGGACCCCGAGATCAAGAGTTGCATGTTCTACTGACTGAACCAGCCAAGCATCCCTGTATAGTTTTATTTTTAATAACCATATATTTTTTTATTATGTTATATTAGTCACCATACAATATGTCAGTAGTTTTTGATGTAATGTTCCATGTTTCATTGTTTGCATATAACACCCAGTCCTCCATGCAAGATGTGCCTTAATACCTGTCACCAGGCTCTCCCATCCTCCCACCCTCCTCCCCTCTAAAAACCCTCCATTTGTTTCTTGGAGTCCAGTCTCTCATGGTTAAGGTACTTTATATTAAGTTATTGCTTTTTATCTGGGTATACAGTTTTTTGCAAAGCCCTTTTTTTCTGGCAAATAATTTCTAGGTTAAAAGAAAACCACTTCTGATTTTGGCTGATAGCCTGTGTCTTTGAGCAAAAATCTGTAGACTTTCTTAATGGAATCCTTGAGCAGCGTATGAGAAAATTCAAAGAAGTCTTGCTAACCTGAGGTTTGAATGGAAGAGTCCACTCAGAACTAGATACTAGGGAAAAATGACTTTTGCAGCATCCTATATCAGGTCCATGATAAATCTGAACTTGGTCTAATATCAAGATATTAATGTTGATCTGTGCATTAACTTAAATAATTTACCAGCTTAATATTCCTATATTGCTTGTGCTCTTCTTACAGGTTTGGTGCTTGGGCAATGAAACTCGCTACCATATAAACAAGACGGTGGATGGTTCCACCTTTTCTGTGGTCATTCCGTCTCTGGTTCCTGGGATTCGATACAGTGTAGAGGTGGCCGCCAGCACGGGGGCCGGGGCTGGCGTGAAGAGTGAGCCGCAGTTCATCCAGCTGGGTGAGTGCCCAGATCTGGTTTGTGAGTTTATCCCTGCACCTGTGGTCCTGCCTTTTTTAGTTTTTAGAAAGAGAGTGACAAAAATGATGATGTGAGGGCACCTCAGTGGCTCAGTTGTTTAGGCCTTTGCCTTTGATTCAGGTCATGATCCCCGAGTCCCAGGATCAAGTCCCGAATGGGGCTCTCAGATCCATAGGGAGTCTGCTTCTCCTCTGACCTTCTCTCCTCTCATGCTCTCACTCACTATCTCTCAAATAAATAAGTAAAATCTTTTAAAAAAAAATGTTAGCTTTATTTAAAATATATGCATAATATATTGTATACAATATATGTATATTATTATATAAATATATATTATGTTGTGGTTATATAAATACATAATATGTATGACAACTAAACTGAAACTTAGCCAAGCACACATTTTAAATTATATTTCAAACAAAAATTGTCGGCATGGTCATCCTAATTCCATCCTGTTGAACTTTTTTTTTTGTCTATTCGACAAATACTATTAATTGAACACCAAGGATACCGCAGTGAAAAAGAAAGACACAGTCTGAACGTTCATGGAATTTACAGTTATTTGGATTAAAAAAAAAACCTTGATGAAAAACTTAAACTAGGTATTAGAAGTTTAAGTAATATACAATTTATATTTACCACTCTGGTGTCTATTTAAAGCTCTAATAGCTTTTTGTAAGAAAAGATAGATTCCAATGTCGAAGAGAACTGGAATGCTGTTATATACTAATTACTTAGAAAGGTAAATACCATGTGTACTTCAGAAGTGGTTAGAGGAATTAAAAAAGGAAAAACATTTTTAAAAAACCTCAAAGAGAGGCCTCGTTACTACAGTTTCCTATAGGGAATGTGGAATGAATATGAAATACAAATTAGTAAGTGGTTACTAGTAAAATCCTAAAGCAAACAACAGCAAAACCAATTATAAATGGAAAGGGGACAGAAAAGTGTCGCTATCAAGAGGCTGCATTTAAATTATGAAAAATGCTTTGGTTTATTCCTTTCAGATCAGAAATTAAACATTAGTAAGATTTTATATCAGGAAGAGGATCAGATATGTGTGTGTGTGTGTGTGTGTGTGTGTGTGTGTGTGTATTTATTTTTTTTAAGGAAACTTTATTATGCTAGTCACCATAGAGTACATCATTAGTTTTTGATGTAGTGTTCCATGATTCATTGTTTGTATATGACACCCAGTGCTCCATGCAGTGTGTGCCCTCCTTGATACCCATCACTGGGCTCTCCCATCCCCCTCCACTCCCCTTCCTCTAAAGCTCTTTGTTTCTTGGAGTCCATAGTCTGTCATGGTTCTTCTCCAACTCTGGTCCCGCCCCCCACCCTTCATTTTGCTCTTCTCCTAATGTCCTCCATGCATTTTTATACTTTACAGAGAAGTACATAGTATTTTTGCATTTGGTTGATAATTGAGGATGTCCTAGAAATTATTTAAGAAGCATTTGACTTTGAAGATATATATAAACTTTTATAAATATATATAAACTTTTCATTGAATTTATAAATATATATATAAACTTTTCATTCAATTTGGAAATTCCTATCGTTGTTGCATCTTTAAGATCATGCTATCTGCTCTAACAGCCATCTTTGCGGAACCTCTATGGTGGAACATGATAAAGTTCACCTGAAATGCCATAATCGTGGGGTTGCGTGTAGACATGGTGATGGGCTAATGAGGTTTACCTTTTTTAACATGGAGCTTCCAGGGCTGACCCAAGGCCAGCAGAAAGAAAGAAGCCTGCATTGTGGGGGAGGATTTAATGGTGCATGTCTGGAATTGGTATGCATCTTTCCTGCTCAGAACTCGGTCATGGGATTCCCAATAGATGAATGGGAACACTGCCAAACAAAGTCACTCGCTAGGAAGTTACCTGCTGAAAATTCTATCCTATAACAGTAACATGCAAACCGTTAGAGGAGAGCTTGCTCTCTCTGCCACAGCCTGGTGCAGAATTTGATTTGGGGATTATCTTTTTAAACAGGGCTTAAGTATGCACTTTTTTTTTTTCAAGATTTTATTTATTTGACAGAGAGAAACACAGCTAGAGAGGGAACATAAGCAGGGGGAGTGAGAGACAGAGAAGCAGGCTTCCGGCCGAGCAGGGGGCCCGGTGCTGGGCTCAATCCTGGGGCTCCGGGATCATAACCTGAGCCGAGGGCAGATGTTTAACTACTGAGCCACCCAGGCGCCCCTACATATGCCACTTTTAAGCAAAAATAGTGTCATGGTTTATTTCAGGTTCACTTATTACAAAGTTACAAAATAGGAAACTATTTAAAAGAATTGCTTGATATATCCGATACAACGTTAGGTTGGACATGGGGGGAAATTGTCTAAATATAGACCTTTTGCTCAAAGAGTTGCCCAGGTTTATGAAACATCAATATTAACTTCTTAAAAATTATATTATAAGTTACACTGTGATGACCTATACACTGTTGATGTCATTTACCTCTTTTTATAACATACGATTTTTGTCCTTTTTCAAAGATGTGTTGGAAGAGGACCCTGTGTAATTTTAGTTATTTAAGATTTGAATCAGGGGACTTAAGGGTCAAATTGGTTTTCTTGAAATTATAACTGTGTTCCAGTTTTCCATATCTTAATATAGCCTCAGCTGTGGGAGGCAAAGCCTGCGATACAGAGTGGCCACTTTAATTCATTAGTCACACCACACTTGACTCTGTTAAGTCCATCTGGTTCCTTGCATGGAGCCTCTCCTGGCTGTCTCCATAAAATCTGAAGCTACCCAACCTAACCTCGCACAAATAGCCATGAAATCTATAAACTTAGGAGATACAAAGGGTGCATCAGGAAAAAAAAAAAAAAAGAAAAAAGAATAGGTCTCCTTGGTGAGCTCTTGGAGGACAAAGTGCTTTTAGGAAAACCATAGATAAAAGAGCCTGGAACATGAAATAAAACTTTCTGTCAACACACAGTTGAAGGCAGGTGACAGAGACGGTTTATAAAAATAGGTTTTTCAGGCTTGACCCTCCGTAGAATAAAATCTGGAATTCTCTTTGAGTAAAAAAAGGCAAATAAAACACACACGCGCAGACGCACGCACACACACACACACACACACACACACACACGCAGGAGTAGCAATGTGTCTACCATTTTACATAGAAAGGATGCTATTTTCCCCAGGTTGTTTCCTTAGCCATTTAAAGCTGCTCATTTTCCTGCTAATGTCTTATTGGGGCACTGTATCATTTAATAAGAAGAAAAATAATCAGTAGAATTTTTTTTCTGTCTGAGAAATATTCTTCATATATAATGAGCTATACCAGTTATTTTTTTCTGGGGAAAAAAAAGGAATTTTGGACTAGAACAAAGGTTTCTATTTTAAAGCAGGTTGATTAGCAGAACATTTTCAGAGTTAAACAAAATTAGATGACTGTAAGAAAGCACCGTTCCTAATGACATGGGAAAACACCTTCTTTCACCAGATGTTGTGGAGAAAGAACATTAAAACCACAGGCACTAATGGGAATTGTGCCCACTGGGCATCGTCAGTGCCAACAAAGTAGGATATTGCTTTGATCATAGAGCAAGAGTTTGCAGTTTTCTGCAGATGTTGCTGATGGCTCTGTATGACTTGTTGAAATGGTGGGCTTGAGAAAGGAATCTCTTAGTAGGTTTAAACATAAAAAAGTAGGTTTTCATTGCCAGAAATTCCATCAATTTAAAATTTTTGAATCAAAAGAACAGAAAACACAAGGCGCTCTTTGACTGTTTGCAGCACTGGATAGTTCCTGTTCGTATTTAATGTTCTTGTATCTATTGATGATCATGGTCGTTATTTTAGAAGAAAGTGATAACTTAAAAAAAAGAACAAACTTTAGACCTGACTCAGTCAGTACAGCATCTGACTCTTGATCTCTGGGTCATGAGTTCAAGCCCCACTTTGGGTATAGAGATAATTTAAAAAAGAAAAAAGAAAGAGTAGTCATAGCTATTTCAGTGGTAACATTATCTTAATTTTTCTTTGGTTTTATGTTATACTAAATTTTATAGACCCTGTGAACATAAGCCCAAATAATATGTTTCTAAGACATTTTAGAGTCTTAGAAGATGGTCATGTAGTTGGGGGTGTTTGGGGAGGAGGAAAATACACTTTTTTTTTTCTTCAATATCTACCTTAAATAGAGGAAATAAAATTTTATTTATTATCATTTTAGAACATGTAATTGAGACTTCCTGTATAAGTCTGAGAAAGTTCGTGTCTTTTCTATTCAATTTATTTGCTACCCCTTATTTATATACTCCTGTTTAAGTATTTCATTTTTTAGAATTGTAGTTTTGTATTTATCTCAGCACTGTCCTGGGAAACTTCATCTAAGCAATGAGAGTTCTGTGGAGTAAAAAAAAAAAAAAAAAAAAAAAGAACTTGTGTGCCATTGTCTTTGTTTTTAAATGTGTTCCACCAAGTTATTGTGTCCTCTTTGTTTTGCATTAAAGTGGAGTGGATATAATTGTACTGAAAATGTCCTGGACTATTTTAATTAACAAAGGTGGATGTCACAGAATGAAAGAAATGATTGTAGAAGAATTAACAAAATAATGATAGCCATTTTCTAGGATGCAAGCATGCATTCATGATTTCATTGAGTTTTAAACCCACATTAATCCAGAGATGGCTTTTCAGATTCTCACGGAAACCCCGTGTCTCCTGAAGACCAAGTCAGCCTTGCTCAGCAGATCTCAGATGTTGTGAAGCAGCCCGCGTTCATCGCAGGGATCGGGGCGGCCTGTTGGATCATACTCATGGTCTTTAGTATCTGGCTCTATCGACACCGGAAGAAGAGAAATGGACTGACGAGTACTTACGCGGGTATCAGAAAAGGTATTAACTTTCCTGAGTTCTTCATTTTTAATATGTTTCAGTAACCCCTGATTTGAATCTGTGACTCCAAAATATTCATGGTTATCTATCTCCTATATTCAATTATTTTAATATGTAAAGATTTTCAGAAATGCTTTTATGGTGATCTCTACATATCGACTCCTCTTGAATAGCAATGCTTCGAAAGGGCTTATCTGAGGCTCAATTCCCTGAAAATGTATATTGCAGAGGTAGGTCTACAAGGTCCTTATACCATCTCTTGTGCCCTTAGGGAATTATTTCCTTGCTTTAGATTCTCGAAGAAATTCTTTACATTCCTTGTCACAGGCATCATACATATAAGCTTTGCACAGTCTCACATAGCTTTAAAGGGAGGGCTGTTGCTTTTGTAACGCTAAAGAGAGATTATTTATAAAATAATTATTTCATGAGAATTTCTGATTAGTAATAAAATAGTCATTGCATAACAAAGATGGAATGCCCAGCTAAATGGTGTGCCTCCATTTGCAGAGAGGAGGTCTAGTCCTTTTTTTAATTGCATTTAAAGTTGCAAAGTTGAATATGTATATGCTATTAATTAGTGATGGGGATTTCCTTACAAGTGTGTTTATAGTATTAGAAGAGAAAGTTTACTTGGCTGCAATTATGTACAATTTTATGGATGAACCGAGTATGCCAAGGTTCACAGACTCTTTTGCCACATATCCTGGAAGTCTCGAGATTGGTGATTTGTATTTTTTTATTCTTGAATGAGATTTGTTAACACTGTCAGACAGATAATCCTCACTGTCTCCACCTCCCCAACAAACATATGAATCAGCTGATGAGTAGGGTGGCTAAAAGTCCTGGTTTTCAGGGGAAAGTCCCAATTTATTTCTTTTGCCCAACAAGTTACCTAGGATGCTCCTTTTTGGTACAATTATACATTCACCACACTTCTCACTTTTGCTTGGCTGGAAAGCAAATTTAAAGAGAATTACCAATGAACACATCCCCTCTCACACCATCACCAGCCTTTAAAAAAGGAAGTCTACATATCTTCTGAAGATTTTACTTACTTATTGGAGAGAGAGAGAGAGAGAGAGAGAGAGAGAGCAAGGAAGGGAGTGTGCGCTAGCAGGGAATGGGACGAAGGGAGGGAGAATCTCAAGCAGACTCCATGCTGAGCAAGGAGCCAGACATGGGGCTCAATCCCAGGACCCTGGGATCATGACCTGAGCTGAAATCAAGAATCAGACACTTAACCAACTAAGCCACCCAGGAACCCCAAGTCTAAATACTTTGTTGTGTTTTGTTTTTTCCCAAGTCTACATATTTTCTAAGCGGACATTTTCTACCTGTCTTGGCCAAGCCCTTTCTCAAATCTGTTATATGGCAAAGTCAGAATTTGTAGAGCTAGTTAGAATTTTTCTCAATGAGAAGTTCTACTGACTGTCCCTATGTGATTAAAATATTTGTGCTGTCAGTCACAGTGGGTCTTGGCAAGAAAGAGTCAACACAAATTCTTCACCCATACAGTAAAAATACATTAATGTGCCTCCCCACTGTGGACATGAAGCCATCCCTTTATGTACATACATACTTTTGCCCTAGCATTATCATCCTTAAAAATGTTTTTTTGCAGTTATGTGTTCTATCTAGAGATGAAGCAAAATGTCAGTATCCCTCTAGCCTGTGAAATGGAAAACGAGGGCTTGGAGGTGACTGCCAAGAGAGCTGGTGCTCATTATGTCTCCAGAGTAGAACAATGTCGGGCACATGTGTGACCGTCTGAAACCTTTGACTTAAAATCCAGTGCAGGGAAGGGGCTTGTGGGTGTCTCAGTGTCGCAGAGCAGGGGAGGGGCAGGTTGTTGGAAGCTGTAGTTTGAAATCGAGTTTGAAGAGGAAAGGCAACTAATTAACGTAGAGATGTAGAGTGTCTCCAATGCTCCAGGAATCTTGTATTTCTTGGTGCCATGAGGTGCTACAGCTGTGTAGTTATAACAATTTAATGCTCTATAGTGTCTTGAAATCTGAATGTGTGACATGAAACCCCCTTCCTTTCTGAAATGTCTTTTCTTTCACTAATGTACTATAAGCATGCTGGCAAATGCCTGTGAGCTCTTTGTGCAAAACCTATGAAACTAATATCATTGTCCTTTTAACTAGCTTGTGTTTAAGCAGAAATCATAGAACATAATTACAAATGTAATTGGTGAGCATTTGATTCTGCTTTCCTCACTTTGCCTCGTTGGCACTTTTCACAATTCTGTTTCCATGCAATTAAAAAAAAAAAAATGCATTCCCGAAACCTTAAATTGTCTGTGCCAGAAACAATGCCAGTGATTATAAGAAAAACAATGAAGTGAAAGATTTTAAAGAAATAGATATAAAAGAGCCTCATGTCCTATAAGCCATCAAACGAGAGTGTGACTTTGGTAATAGTGAGCATTTTTAACCTTTCCCCTTCCCCCAACGCGTATATGCAGATACACCCTCTTCTAAAATATTCACACCTATGGCCACACGGTACGCCAGCATCGCTGGGTAAAAAGAGATGATTCTAGTATTGGAAGCTTTGAAGATTAAGTTGTTCTTTGGTGTACAAGCTGTAAAAATGTCATCTGGAGGGACCTCGTTTCATGTCTCCTGCAATGCCTTTAACCAGGCCAGCACTTAGCTGGGAGGACTGACAAGGTCCTTTCATACTTTTTTTCTTTTCCTTATGTCCTTGTGATGGCAAATGAATGTTCAGGCACTCTCTTCTTGCTTGAATAGCTGCACTTTCACTTGTGCCTTTTTATTTATTTACGAAGACTTGTTACCGTGACTCAGAATTTTGGACTGTGGCTGAATTAGGTTGAAATCTAACTGAAAGGAAACACAACAGAATTCTTTAGACAGGGAGGGCGCGCTGTGCTGCCAACAAAGGTCAGTGTATCCCTTGGGCACACACGGCACCAAAGTTTTTGTCTGTGCTCCTTCTAGGGTGCTCAGCGATAAAAGGGTCTGTTGGGAAGTGACCACTGTCTCGAACTCTCCAGCACTGCAGTGGGGAGCCCCAAAGCCTCTAATCCTAAAGTAAATTTCTTGGAGACATTCAGATGTGCTGTGGAAAAGACAGTTTTGGCAGCTTGTTAATGCACAATATGTGATCAGTAGTCTAGTTTGTATGTATTAAGGATTTCTTAAACGCCAGCCTGAGTCTTCACGAGAGCAGTGACGATTCCCTGGCTTTCTTGACCAGGGAACTGTTTACTTTAAATTAATGCAGAGCTTGCAAAATAAGTCAGCCTCCTCCTGCCATGAAATGACACGGAAATAGTCTGTGGTATTATTCAACACCCAGGAATGGGAGGAGATAGGAAAAAGTGGGGGAGGCGAGCCTACTACTTTTGAGGTCTGCATTTCAATTTCAGGCATTATTGATTAGATTAAGATTTATAACTGCAGAGAGAGTGAGGGTGTTATTGTTCTATTGTATAGCTTCTAGTATGACATTTAAAAACTGCTCAGCCTACTCAGAGAAAGCCTCTCAAAGTAAACTATAATGGAGAAATTAAAGTTTAAAGCCCCCTTTATCCCAGTCCATTCACAAATTTCTATAATGACAAAAACCTAGTATTACACTGTTTATATGATAAGGTGTCAGGCATTTCTCAGCAGTGGAACAGTTCGGATTTATGATTCCCTTATTCCAATTGTTTCTTTTCTTCCCTCCCCCAACCTCTTCCTCCCTTTCTTCGTTCCTTTATTCCTTCCTTCTTTTCTTCCTTTCTTCTTTCCTTCCTTCCCTCCTTCCTTCCTTCTTTCCTTCCATTGTTCTTCTTTCCTGTCTCTCTCTCTCTCTCTCTCTCTCTCTCTCTGAATGACCTATCAGTCCACTTTAATAAGCATTTACTTTCAGATGTCTAGATAAGGTTCAAGCCAGACCCTGATAATACTTGTTTGAGCGTCCATCAACCAGTGTTTGGGGATGATTAATCGTAGGGGATTCCTGTTTGCCCTAAGACCGGGAGCTAAATCTAAGAGACTAAATGCAGGGTCATTCCCAGGCTCACCCAGCACGACTCCTGGTGCCAGACACTTCAGAATGGTACCTGTCGAGACAAGCCTCTTCCTTTCACCTCAGATTTGGTTTTATTCATGTATCAGAGTGTTAGAACTCCTGGCTTAGTTATTTACATTTGTTTTATGTTCAGCTGTCTGCTTGATTTATACTAATGTGATATGTTCCCTTTCTCTCTTCAGCTTAATAACTGGTTTATATTTTGTTTTGATTTTTCAGTCCCGTCTTTTACCTTCACACCAACAGGTATATATTTGCACTTACCCTCCTCCTCTTCTTTGTCAGTTTGGCATGTGTTGTACTATTGTGTTTCTGTTTGTATTTCATTTTCTGCACTTAGTGGAGGGAAAGGACTTAAGATGGAACGCAGTACTTCATCCACTCACGTCAGGCATGCATTTGAGGTAGAGATGGTTGGTATTGTTTTTCATCCACGTAACAGTTATGTATTCCTGACTCCACGCCGCCTCTTAGCCTCGTGCACACATGTTTCATTAGATAGACATTCTTTCCACCCTCAGCATGATTTAACATGCTAATGATCTTATTGATTATTTCATACTTGGCACTGTATTTCTTTCCCACTTAACTTAAGCTTTCACATTTCCCAGCGAAAATTTCTCTCCCTTGCAATTCTCTGTCCATAGAATCAACATTTTTTTTAAGGGGAATGAAAATATCCAGCACATGTGAAAGATAAAACATTTTATTTTCCCGAAGTCAGAATCCTAATATTTTGTTCTGTTCAGTTTCTTTCAAAGTGGGTCCTCTTCTTTCACGTCACCTTTAATACGAGATGTACCTGAAGTCTTGCCTCCTCGGTTTTAATCCAGTTATTGTAATCACTGGAAGCAGTTATCTCTTCTTAACACACTGCCTGTTTGGAGTTCTTCTAAGTAGCAGAATTTGGCAGCGTTTAGAAACATATTTCTTCTTAGAAAATACGTCTGTATTTACAGAAAAGCTAATCTTCTTAACCTTGCCTAACTGTGCAAATCTTTATTTGTTATTGCTAAATTTTTACACCCATAATTCCTTAGGCTGAGAATGCATTCAAGAACATTAAAATATATTATCATTATATATTCACATGTCTGATGAGAATATAATGGGAAGGGATTCTGTAAGCCACAGTAAAAAAATAGGTCGTATTAATTAATAGCCACAACTTGGCATACATCTCTGTGTGTGGAGGGAGAGAAGGTTTAGTTTAATATTTATCTTTGTCTTACTGGTATTCATACTTCTGGGACAATAGTCTTGCTATTTTTTTCCAAATTTAAGGTTATGTGTGTGTGTGTGTGTGTGTGTGTGTGTGTGTGTGTGTGTATACACACACACAAACATAAATACGCATATATGTCATGCAATTATGGGATCTAATAATAAATGCAAAATAGAAAACTATGGGAATGCAAACGTAACAATGTATAATATATTTAATAAGAGTGTACTCAAGTTTGCTTTTACTTAGTTGTCAACCTTATTGGCACATTAAGAAAGTAAGAGTAACATTTAATCCTATATAATCTTTAAAAATACTAGCTGAATCAAAAATCTGCCACCTTCTGTGATAGTTTTGCAGTACTTCTAAGTAGAAAGTGAGAAAGTAATCCATTTTAGAAAGATACTCATGGATGTAATAGCTTTTGATTTATAAACGTAAACATGTCTATTAATCGTTTCTTTGTCTTTTTCTCTCTTTCTTTCTTTCTTTCTTTCTTTTTTTTTTTTTTGTTAACATTCTAGTAACTTATCAGAGAGGAGGTGAAGCTGTGAGCAGTGGAGGGAGGTAATTATCCTGCTTCTTTTGTAGATCCTAAAGGGAATTTCAGGTATTTCATCTTGTCTTCCTCAGTGACATCACTTGCTTTGCATAAAGGTTTAAGGATGAAATTTGTTCAGATCTTTTAGAAATACTCTGTTCCTCTGTGCTGTGGAACCAACCTTATTTATATACAAATGCCATTGATGGAAGCTGTTGCATCTTAGTGAATGAACACCAGAGGGCGCACTTTAACCGGGAAAGACAAACTTGCTGATTGAGCGGATGATTAAAAGGAGTTCAAGTAATTAAGCAATGGCATTTATGAAGATTAAGAACTATAACTAGTTAACAGATACTATCAAAGAAAAAGTGTTCATTTGAAAACTTGCTGAACATAGCATTTGCTCATAAGTCATAGGTCAGGTTTATTTGCTCTTGTGAATTCAACACAGTTCAGCTCTCCATTTGCAAGGGACTATGTTGAAATACAATAAGAAATATAGGTAGCTTGTTAATACAGAGCTTTTCTTTTCTCTCTAATTAAAATGAACCTCAATCCTATGTGTATTATTTTTTTGTAATTATGATTCAGTGAACTTTAATATATTCACAGAGAAATCACAAATTGTTGTGACAGGCAGTTTAAAAGAGCTGAGAAAAGATATATGTTATGTGAGCCAAGCATCTGGATTTTCTATAAGATGATGTTTTTCCCTCAGACCAGCAACATCTAGCTTAAGCTGGAAGATCAAAACCATTTTATAATTCAAATTTGATTAACTTATTGAGTCCTCTCCTTTGGCCTGCTGGATAATACGTTTACGACAGGAAAGGACAAAAATGAGTAAGGTGTTATTTCTGAATCCAAGGAGCACGGCATGTGGTGACACAATGACTGAATTTCACACACAACAAAGAGTGATTATGAGAAGGTGTTGACCACCAAGGCTATACAAATTTGTCAATAAGCACTAATCATTTCTTCCTGGGGACCGGCGCTAGCTTACTTTCTCATACCTGAGAATCAAAGCCAGCCACTGGAAGACCCAAAAGCTAGGGAGGTCTTCATAAGGAGTGAATTCTCTTCATTCAGAAATTGAGCCAGAGCCTCTTTTTGCCTCCAGGGGAATTCCGTGGAAATGATAGCCCAGATTTCCATGAAACAGCCTATGGCAGAATGATATTTTCTTGGGGATAGTTCTGGAATGCCTGACTACCTGTCTACCTGGAGAGGTTCATGACTGTAGACTCTACTTTCATGTGACTCAGAGCACATAAAATGCTGGTTGAACATCACCTAATTCTGCACTAGCCTCCTTGGATGAGCACACATTCACACTCTCTGTCACAAACACACACACACACACACACACACGTACACATACATGAAAAGCTACGGTTCTTTCTCTAAGTGGGTTTATAACTTAGCTAGAGCAGATGATCATATGGAACCGAATGGAAGCTATCGTGGGTACCCAATGCAAGTTTCTACAGCAGGACTGAAAAATGACGAACTACAAATTGAAAATTACAGATGGAACTATTTTTTGGAAAGTTTGCTGTGTTACCATACAGAATTAACCTTTTAAATTCAAGAAGAGCGTAACAGTGAATCTTCTGTATTTCAAATACCAAATAGAAAAGACCTTTGTACCAAAGGAAATGATGAAAGATGCTGGCATATTACAGAGGCAACAGTTAAATGAAGATCTTAGAGTCCATGCTCAAAAGGACGGTTGTATATGCAACTTTCAATTTACTTGTTCATCAAATCTGTTTATGGAACGTCTACCATGGGACAGTCACCATTCTAATTCCTTGGGATCCATCAGTGAGCAAGACAATAAAAACCCATGTTCTTGTGAAACTTACATTAAGAACAGGAGGTATGAGATAAATAATAAGCATTTAAAAAGTCAGCTCTAGTATCAGCAGTCGATGAGTGCTTTGGAACAAATAGAGCAGGGTAAGAGGGATCAGGAGTGTATCAGGAATCGGTCTCATTTCCCAGCCAGAGTGTGTGTTTGGGCGGGTGGATGGGGGATTCTGGGTGTGTGTGTGTGTGTGTGTGTGTCTGTGTATGTCTGTGTTCTGTGATTCCATGTGGTAAGAGAAGGGGCAGTTACCCAATCTTCTGCACTCTCTCCTCTCATATCCATCCCTTAAACACTGGTGTCCCTCACAGATCCCAGACATAGTGAGCCCACTCTGGACCTCCTGTTTCATTTGGTTGATGATACTTAAGTCAAAATTTCAAGTCTTCCTTTTTTCTGCATCCATCCCTGCCTTTGTCGATCCTGCGTGTCACCTCCTTCACTATCCCAGTACTGTTTGAGGCCAAGCCCGTGATCTCTCCTGCCTCGTCTATCACCTAATCTCCCAGTCATCACCTTTATCTACATTCATTAACACTACTTCCTGTTAATTCCCTTTGGCCATCAGAGCCAAAATGGTATTTTGAAATGAATATCGATCATGTCTCTGAGTTGCTGTAGATCCTGTTCTTAATAGAACCCACCATGTTTAAAATATCAAGCCTTGGGGCGCCTGGGTGGCTCAGTTGGTTAAGCGACTGCCTTTGGCTCAGGTCATGATCCCGGAGACCCCAGATGGAGCCCCACATCGGGCTCCCTGCTCAGCGGGAAGCCTGCTTCTCCCTCTCTCACTCCTCCTGCTTGTGTTCGCTCTCTGCCTGTGTTTCTCTCTGTCAAATAAATAAAATCTTAAAAAAAAAAAAGGATTAAAAAATATATATATCAAGCCCAAATTCAGCATAGCCCATGAAGCCAGCAATCTGTAGGGTGTTCAGATCTGTTCCCCACTTGTAAGTGCCACACCCCACAATCCCCTGCATCAGCCCACCTGCCACTCGCCAATATTAGATTCTCTTACAGGTCCTTATTCCATCAGCCCGGAATATACTTCCCCTCCCCTATCAGTTTGCTGAGCTTCACCCGCTGTGTCCTCCATGAACTTTCTGTGCTGTGTAAATACCACAGTTAAGCACCTAGGGTAAGGCATTGCAGTTATTTTCTGTTTTATCAGGTGTCAGGAAATTATGGCTCCTGGGCCACGTCCAGGCTGCCACCTGCTTTGTAAATAAAGTTTTATAAAAATACAGCCCAGACTTTCTTGTTAATGTATTGTCCGTTGCTGCTTTCCCAACCCAATGGCAGAGGTGAGTCAGTGCAACCAAAAATATAAGAAAGGAGAACCAGAAATCTTTTCTAGTCCACAAAATGGTGAATTATTCCCAGAAAAGGGGGCCTGAGGATTGTGGTAAGCAAAGTGTCCTCTTCCCAACTTGGAAACGACAAAGCCCTTGTGGTACAAGCCAGGGGAGGCTCAGGGAAGCAGTATTAAGTAGCTGTTTTATTCCTTTGTTTTCCTTACCTCAGACATTCCAGTCCAAGAACTCTACTTAAAATCCAAACCACAGCATAAACTTGGGAACAACAGAAAAGTCCTAAAAAAAGGAGTAAGAAAATCACGCAGAGAGAATGCCAATAAATCCTTTCCTCACAGTGGGAGGTGACAAAGAAACAGAGCTCAGGCCTTGCTTCTCTCTAAAATACTGGCCACTCTTAAATCTATCCCTTGCTCCTTCCTGGACTGCAGAGGTCTTTCAGGCTATGAATTAAAGGAGAGAGGAGACAGTTCACAGGAAACACTTATTTCCAGGCCCCCTTACTATTTTTCTCCAGCCCTGGGACCCTCTGGGTATTTTAATTTGTGGTTTAGGATTTCAGATAGGTTTGTTTGTTTTGTTTTGTTTGAGTGAGTGATTGCAGTATCCTCTTTTCCCTGTGACACAAATTTATCCCCTTCATTTGAACTGGAAGAAAAGTTTGGGTTTTAAGAGCCCTAGTGTTTCTTTTCCCCCATACTACTGTTTTTTAAGACAAGGAAGAAATAAGCAAAACTCAGATATATTAGTATAATAATACAACCTCTCATATTATATGGTAAAAATATATATTTTAGACACATGTTGATTACTGCAACCAGCACTGAGTTTTATTCCTGCTTAATTTCTTCTCGTTGGGCATCTAAATCTGTCTCACATCCACGAGATCATCTTACATGCCGAAAAATAACCTATGAGATTGGTAGTTTCAAAAAGCCCCTAGCACCCTTATCAGGCTTGATCTTGACTTCCTCAGAGACTTCTAAAATACACACATGACGTTTTAAGATGCATTATGGGTCAATAATGTATGGTTTACCTTCTTCCCCAAATAATTAGTATTCCAGATACAAGTCTCATCCAAAGCCAGGATGTGAATTCTTAATCTTACTTCCTGTTGGAAATCACCCATACATATAGAAAGTTCTTTCAGCTTGTGATATCAAAACATTCACTTTCAAAGTGCTTTTTGAGAGAATCATGGTAGCATAAAAATATTCTGTTCCTTTTGAAACATGTAAGTCGGACTGAATAATTTCCACTTGACCCATCCTTAAGACCCGTAATATCTCTATAGTGTCAAATATGGAAATGTATTTTCAGTAACTTCTGTAGTGAGAACACACTGGGTTTAAGTTCAAGAAGAAATAAAATAAGGAAAACTAAAGATTATTAGATGGGGAATTTCTCTAACCGACACCTATTCAGAGACTCCAGATTCCTGTGCTACAGCTTGCATTTAAATGTCTTAAATTTCAATGGTTCGGCAAATTGGCTCTTCAAAGGACTTTTTTTTTTTTTTAAGATTTTATTTGACAGAGAGAATGAGATCACAAGTAAGCAGAGAGAGAGGAGGAAGCAGGCTCCCTGCCAAGCAGAGAGCCCAACATGGGCTTCCATCCCAGGACCCCGAGATCGTGACCTGAGCCGAAGCCAGAGGCTTTAACCCACTGAGCCCCCCAGATGCCCCTCAAAGGACGTTTTTATCAACAATGTTAATAACAAATTTGCTCAGTTTTAACAGCCTTTTTTTGAATTTTGAGACTGCAGACATTCTCCTCCAACTCTTTCTTTTATACAAATATTTACTGACTTTAGGAAATTTCAGCACTCCTGGATATGTATGTTTACAGTATCCTGGATCTGAATGTGGATTCCTGAGCTAGAGAATGTGGGCTTGATTTCCAGCCTCTGCTACTCGCTCGCTTTGCATAACCATGCACGAGTTTCTTAACCTTCTGTCTGAGGAGTCAGTTTCCTCATCTGTAAAATCTGGAGATAATGGTAACTACTTTGTGGAATGGCTCTAAGCATTAAATGAGTTGATACAGGTAAAGAACTGAGAACAATGCCTCACATGTTGTCAGCAAAAAATAAATATTTTTATTACAGATACATATACACATATGTACATCTACATCTGTATAGAGACCTAAAAATTATAAATCCACGTTCTTCCTTTGGAGTGAAGGATTCTTCAAATAGCCATCATTTAGGTTAGTGAGTTTCCTTAGCTGACTATGTGTGCATCTCGGAACCCTGAAGGTGAAGTTTCAGGTTCTCGCTTCCGGGGAAATGAAAAGCGTGGTTATTGCACTTCAGCAAAGAAAATGAAACCGTGGAGAAAATCTTTTCAGAATCTGCGGTGCCGGTCTGTTTATTGTGGATCTGACAGCATGCCATACCATCATCACCTCTTTTGCCAAATTATCAGATGGAGTCAGTGTTGGTGAAGGACATGAGGAATGGTGTGGTTGGACTCTAGTCTTCATCTCTGGTGCTAGCGGTCCAGGGTTCCCACTAATAACCATCGATGCACTTTGCATTCCCAAAGCTCAGGGAAAGAGCATGAACATGTTTTGTGCCAAAAAAGACAGGAATGCTAATATTTCCTGTAGTGGACATTTTTCATTCTACCAGATTTAATTCAGTAGCTTTCCTTTGTTGATGTAGGGATTTATGGCGGTTTACCTTGTCACCATCAGAAAGTCCTGACAAGCTTCCAGAGCTGTGCATGGAAACAGATGAGATTCAGGGCCCCAGACTCACTGTTTCTGGAACATGGTTTTGAAGAAAATTATGCAAATACGTTTACTGTGAAGGATCCATTGTCTGAGTAAAGGCGCTTGTTCCATTCAAGAAGAATCATGACTTTTTTAATGAGTCAAAAATGAAGGAATGTAAACTGTCTCCACTATGGTATTCTTTGAGCAACTAACTACAAAATATAGGCATCCATAGTTTCAGCTGCCATGTTGGAGCTTTAGTCACTGGGACGGAAGTAGAGCATCGCAAACAGTACACTGTTGTAATCTGATGCACAACTGTGCCCGTTTATAGAGCGATGGCCCAATACATGGAGGAGTTCTCAAGACATTATATTACATTACAGTTACCTTGTCAAAAAAAATAACTGGAAATTAAAAGGAATAATAAGAACATTCAGCACAGCTGACCAAGTCATGTGTGAGAACAATGAGATGAAGAATATGTTGGAAGTCTGAATGGGAAATATTTGCTATTTATAAAACATGTGCTTTCATATATATGTGTGTGTGTGTGTGTGTGTGTGTGTGTGTGTGTGTATATATATATATATATTTTTTTTTTTTACTTTTATTATTATTTTTTTCTTTAGGCCAGGGCTTCTGAACATCAGTGAACCCGCCACGCAGCCATGGCTGGCAGACACGTGGCCCAATACCGGCAACAATCACAATGACTGCTCCATCAACTGCTGCACGGCCGGCAGTGGTAACAGTGAGGGCAACCTGACCACCTACAGTCGCCCAGGTTAGAGATGCAGAGACAGCTCCCTAAGCCTAGCCTAGCACAGGGACTGGCCACAAAAGGATGCATTTTGTCCCCTCTCCCTATATCAGAAAGGAACATTTGGTCGATATTTTCAGAAAATGTTGACTACTGCCAGCAGATCACCCTGATTCTATATTTTCTTCATCCTTCTACCTCTACACGTCACCTTCCACTGGAGTTTCCCAGAATGCAATGGGAGAAGGGAGAGTATGAACTCTAGAATAGAGAGCAAACAAGGGAAAATGAAATTGTACAAAAGCATTCCTCTTTATGAGGATGTATGTATTTATACTTTATATTCATAATTAGTTTTCAGGATTTGGGGAATAGAACAGATGAAAAAGTTTATAAGTCTCTAGCGTGAACCAAATTCGTTAATAGTAGTAACAACAGTAATAGCAACTCTACAACAGTCATAAAAAATTGTAAATGAAAACTGAAATGCCCAATCAGATTTTTGTTGTATAGAAGGAAAATCCCGAGGACATGTGACATATGTTTCTTTTGCAGGTGTGTATGCATGCATTTATTTTGTATTGTGTGTTTTTGGTTCAGATATATGTGTGAGCAAATTACTTCATTAAAATTTCATGCTAAAACATAATACTAAAATATGGATGCAGAGTATGAAATAGTGAAAGGAATGAACAGAAGATTACTTACAATTTCTTGCAAAAAAAAAGTGAAAACTTTCAATATTCCCAACTGAGAAATATTAAAAGAATCATAAAGAAACAAAAGATATGAAGAGAGATGTAAAATAATATGGGGAACTAAGAAAAGGGGTAATAGAAGATAACATTTAAGTGAAGATGTTATGCACCATAAAAAACAAATCCTAGAGCAGTCTGTATGTCTACCCTTAAAACAAGTCCAGAGTCTTCATTGGGTATGGATAAGGAAATGACATATCCATGTAACTATGTCCTTGTTCTCCAGAGGTCCATATTCTACTTGTACAGATTGGCACTCACATAACAAATTTTAAGAAAAGACTGCATTGAGCCCTATAGGAGACAGAAGATGGCAAGACCCATTTAGATTACTAGATAGAGCTGTGTTGTCCAATGTGGTAGCCTCTGGCTACAGGTGGCTATGTACAGTTAAATAAAACAAAATTTAATTTAAAATTCAGTTCCTCATTTGCCCTAGCCATGTTTCAAGTGTTCAGTAGCCACATGTGTCTGATGGCCCCCAAATTAGACAATGCAAAACAGAACATGTTTTGCATCAACTCAGAAAATCCTATGGAATCACACTCGTTTAGAAAGATTGTTGAAGAAAAATGAAATTGGCAAAACCATATGGCCTTTAACAGTACTTCTTAATTATTATTGAATAAAACTTTATACCTAGAAATTAGAAATCAGAATTTCTAAAGGTCAGGTTTAATATTCCTGTTCCCTCATCATTTAGTGTTAAAATGCAGAGTAATTGAGTTCAGTATTACAGAGAAGTTGCATATTTCTCTTAAGACTATATTCACATTTATATCTCCAGGAGCAGTGATGTTAATTTTCCATCCATCTATCTAGCTGAAAACCAGTCTTCAAGGTGAACTGTTAATGTGGTGTCCTATGAACTACAGGAATAAAATAATGGTATTTTTAACCATTATAACTTGACAATTTTTTTTCTTTAAAAAATGTTTTCATTTTAAATTACGATTTTAGCTCTTCCTGCTGTTTTAATATTTTCAACTACAGGCTTTAAATATTTCTGTTTATTTAATTTTAAACATTCTATCACTTATTTCAGTTCTAATACTTCATTGAGGAGCAAATTAAGAGAGAATTGAAATAGTAGACAAGTCAGATATTATTTCAGGCTTTCTTTGATTAAATTACTCAGGCTACTTTTTATTCATTTTATTATCATTATTGTCATTTTATAGTTCTTGGGATTTCTTTATGAAACTGTGAAAAATGATTATATAACATCCTTCCTTGATAATGATTATCCTTCATGACCAAGGGAAGATCCAATAAAATTATCTTAAACACTGCTTACTATTCCTTTACCTCTGTTCCTCATATCTTTTGAATAGAGTTAGTTTATAAAATATTAAAATCTCAAACTCTTTGATGTGTAGGCAGATTTATTCCCCACCTTTGGATTCTCTACATACATGCTTTGTTCCCTTGCTTCAACAACTAACTAGTAGTTTCAGCTAAGTCAGTAACTCCAAACTAGAAAATATGTATTTGGCACATAAAGATAGCTTGTGCATATTATTTAGGTGAAATTCCTATTAATGGGGTTGTTAAAGGAAAATCATCTTAACTTCAAATTCAAAATTAATCTCTATATAATTTCTCTGTGTCCTCTCTCACTTCCTCAGTTTTGAATTGCCTTCTTTAGAAGGTACCTATGAATACCTAACCCTTTTTATTGATCGCATTTAAGCCCCCTTTTACTTTACTTAACAATTTTATTGTGCCTCCCGAAGCTACTTACAGAGAAATTTAAAACGAATAACCATGCAGAATGACTTTTTCCTTTTCCTCTCCGTTGCACATAGCTGATTGTATAGCCAATTATAACAACCAACTGGATAACAAACAAACAAATCTGATGCTCCCTGAGTCAACCGTTTATGGTGATGTGGACCTTAGTAACAAAATCAATGAGATGAAAACCTTCAATAGCCCAAATCTGAAGGATGGGCGTTTTGTCAATCCATCAGGGCAGCCCACTCCTTATGCCACCACCCAGCTCATCCAATCAAACCTCAGCAACAACATGAACAATGGCAGTGGGGACTCCAGCGAGAAGCACTGGAAACCGCCTGCACAGCAGAAGCAGGAAGTGGCCCCGATTCAGTATAACATCATGGAGCAGAACAAACTGAACAAAGGTGAAGAGCTTTGCCTTTATTCCCAGCCTTTTCTGTCTTGGTACCCTTAACCTTTCAGCACTCCCCGTCTGGACCTCTCTGGGACCAGCAAATGAAATCTTTCCTTTATTACTCACGTTTCCTTAGTTCTTTGTTTTCAAAATTTCCAGTGTCAAAGAGTTAATTAGCACAACAATAACCTTGGAAAATTGATTTTATAATAATATATAACTATTTTCAAATGGTTTTGAGATTAATTTAAATTTAATCGTAGGTAAGGGATTGCTTAGCAGAATCTTTTATTCATAAGGCAGAAGTACAACTGTCGCAATACCTCACATTTTAAATAAATAGACTATCCCATTCTTTCCACTCGAGAATGGAAGATAATTGCTTCTACATGGTCATATAAACGAATGGTATTTTCATATCAAACTGAGGAAAAATAATTAAATTAAGCTTGAACTGGAGAAGTGGTTCAATTTGGTGAATTTCTCCTACCCCATATGGTTACTAAGACGACTGCAGTGTATGGTTTTCGAACCTAAATTATTTGGTTGACTTGATTGAAGTCTGTCAGGATAGAACCTAAAGTAAATTGTTAAGTGGTAGCAGTGGAATAGTATTTTATAGCCTGAGGGGAATGTTTCTATATTATAATACATGTGAGTTGTATGAGGTATTTGATTTCTTTACAGTTCTTTAGGCTACTACTTTAATAGCATGATTTGCAAAGTTGTAGTTCTGAAAAAAAAAAAGAAAAGCATCCTCTGATATGAATAGCTCAGGGCAATTTTGCACAAGTGTCCAGGTAAATGACACATCTTATTGTAGATAATTAGAGACCTAGATTCATTTTCTTTAGGCTTGAGTTGTGACCATTTTCCTCAAAAATAAAGTGTATGACAGTTGGAGATGACAAGCATCCCATTTGATTAAGTTAGTGTTACATATTTTAATATAACAATATAGTCATCCAGCTTTTGTTGAAGTTTTTAGAAAACATGTTTGGCATAAAACCCCAGGTCAGCAAATATTTGTTAAGACTCTTGCACAAGCTCATGACAAAGGCTGACAAGGATGAAGAGGGGATAGTTTCTGCAATCCTGTAGTTTGCAGAGGGCATTCCAACTGTTGTTACATCACCCCTCTTTGGTATATGGCTTTACTGTGGACTTCGGAAAGCTCTGACAGGCCTCTGAATAAATATTTCAGAGCTCTTATGTATTGTTTATATTGCTTGTAACAGATTTGGTGTGTCAACTGTAATAAAGACCTGGAATGCAACTAAACGGATGGGGTTTTACCCAGTACATTCCAGTGGCGAGTTTATTACTTGGATTTTTACCTTTGCCTAAGTAATCATAAGTCTTTCCATGGCAGATTGAAAGCCTTTGTTTACCTATCATCGATTTTTTTAAAAAAGATTTTATGTATTTATTTGACAGAGAGAAATACAGCTAGAGAGGGAACACAAGCAGGGGGAGTGAGAGAGGCAGAAGCAGGCTTCCCACTGAGCAGGGAGTGCGACGCAGGGCTCGATCCTGGGACTCTGGGATCATGACCTGAGCTGAGGCAGACGCTTAAGGACTGAGCCATCCAGGCGCCCCATGGATATTTTTTTTTATTAGGTATCATCTTACTGACATGTTTCAGAGATTTTTATTTTAATTTTTTAAAATAATTTTCAGACCTAATGTTTTCCTGATTTTTTATGGTTAAAATTATTTCTTTGTTAAATTTTTCAAGTGAAGAAGTCAGGCAATTCCGATTTCTGCCTTAGCTGATGTATAAATATTTTAAGATGAAATAGTCCCTTGTATGATTTGTACATATCTATATTTAGTCTGATTTATATAAAGGAGATGATGCAAAGAATTTTGATTTTATAAATCTTAAAGGAGACATGACTATCCTTTCTTGACTTTTTCCTCATTTACACTTCTATACATTTAGCAAGTGATCAGCATGGTAACTTAAAAGCCGAATTGCTGGTAAATGATTAAGGCATCGAAGAGAAAATGAAAGTTTGTGTTTTTTTTCCATCTGAAATGTCTAGATTATCGAACAAATGACACAATTCCTCCAACTATTCCATACAACCAATCCTACGACCAGAATACAGGAGGATCCTACAACAGCTCGGATCGGGGCAGTAGCACATCTGGTAAGTACGGGGAACCAAAGAGAAGGTCAGTCTCTCCTTTAAAAACAATGGTATAGTCCATGATTACAGATTGAATGCTAATGAACTGATATACACACATGGCATGTCTATGTACTTTATATAATTTGCATTTTTCCAGGCAGGCATGAGTCTTCTCTAGGCCATTTGAGAGACAGTCCACTCACTAAACCATTGTATGTTCTACTTAGTAATAAAGATTATAGATCTCATTCTCCTCCTTGTTAATGAGGTTTTATAAAGCCAGAAGCATGAACTAGACTTTAAAGGCAGTTGGAACTTCTTTTTTGCCTTCGGCCAAAATAAAACTAAAAATTCTGGACATGTACTTAATCTACTAAGTTCATTACCATTTGAAAGAGGCTACATAGCACATAAAATCTGAGTACACTTAAGCAGCATCACAAGCCTAAGAGACAATAATGTGAGATCTAGGGATAATAGGAAACTTCCTCCATTGATAAGCTTTCTACTCTCCCTCAGTTCCCGTCCTAAAACCTTGTAAAGCAACCTCCAAACTTGGGTTTTTAAGAGCCTTCGAAGCCACATGGCTTCAAAGCCATGCTGTTGCAGCTGCTTGCCACCTGTTCTCCTGATAGGGGCTGCAGATGGGACTTGGCTGGTACTTAAGTCCTGGTTTTCTAATTAAAGGAGGTTCGTTAGTAGAACTAACATGTGGCGAGTCACACCGCAATGAGAACAGAACCGACTGATCTTGTCTCTAGTATATTCTCTAGGAGAGGGTAAAAATATCACCTCTCGTTACCTGGATTAAAGTTGCTGCTAGGTGCTTTTAGCCAATGTCTCTAGCCCTCTTCTGTAATGAATATGGCATTTGCATTTTATCATCTCCCCTTGACGATGGCATGCTGATTAGGCATTTTGAAGGCTACATTTTGTCACTGATTGAAACTATTCCTATTGGAATTAAAGGAGCTTAGAAATACCTCTTTGCCTTTTTAGATCTATTCTTATTCTACTGTATGTTGATTTTTTTTTTTTTGAACAACCAAAATCTTACTAAGGAAACCATGAATTAAGTGGATTTTTTTTTTTTAAAGATTTTATTTATTTTACAGAGAGAAACACAGCCAGAGAGGGAACACAAGCAGGGGGAGTGAGAGAGGGAGAAGCAGGCTTCCTGCCGAGCAGGGAGCCCGATGTGGGACTCGATCCCGGGTCTCCGGGATCATGACCTGAGCCGAAGGCAGTCACTTAACCAACTGAGCCACCCAGGCGCCCCTTAAGTGGAATTTTTAAAAGGATCTACTCTTGGGACAACAATAGAAAATATTTTAATATTTGATATCTCATGCCATCCCATCTTTGCATTCTTAACCACTTAGAGAGAAAAATCATACCTTCATGAGGAAAATGGTTCTGTGATTGATGTGCTTCAAATGACCTGTGTTGTTCATTTTAAATTGACTTTCTCCATCCCTCAGCTTAGAGACCTACATCTTGGTGTTCTGCTACTATTTATTATTTGGTCTTCTGTGACCATATGGTAAAAGATTAAAAAAAAAAAAGTGTAGTCTGGTGTTCATTGGGGGAAAAAATGAAGCAAGCAAGTGATGTATAGGAGAGATTTGCAATGTTAGGCCTTTTAGGACAGAGGGAGTTATTAGAGTAGATATATGCCAAGAAATCAAGAGGAAGGCGCTGGATAGGGTTAAGTCCATGACCCTTGCCTAGTCTTTCCAGTACACGACAACTGAGTGAAGGAAGAGAGAATGGAGACATACAGGTAGAGGCTTGAGAATCATAATTTATTACTAAAAGCCAGTCTCCTGGCCTATACTTGGTGTAGTAATATACCAGTTAAAGAACACCTGGCTTAACACATGCTGATTGGGCCAAAAATTCCCAAGCGACTTACCAAAAAAAAAAAAATAAATAAGGGTCATTGAGTATACCAAGATCTGTTTCATGCTCCATGTAACTTGGAACTGTGCCAGAGAGGTTAAAAATAAAAAGACCAAGAAAATTCCTTGATTCTAAGGGATCGTATGAGAAAAAATAATTATAGGCTCGTCATTCATAATTTCCATAAGAATCTAAAATGTCTCATATTGGAGGAAGAAGATAAAGATGATTTTATCCCCAAATATCTTTTGACCCCAAATTATTTTACAATGAATACTCTACGATGTGCAGTTACCTGCATTTAGAGAATATGCCAAATCTAGAATCAGAACACTGGGTCACTTGCGTAATTGGGCTGTTGCAAACTACAAAAAATGTTCAAGCAACATCATTTTACTCTAAGCCGTGATTTTGTAGAAGCTGGGACTAAAAACACTTCTATCCCGTGTTAAAAATCATTTCCCTGCTTCTTTTGTTGTTAGTTATATTAGTTCCTCCAGCAATAATTTTCATCTGCACCTGCCTTTCTGATGAAAACTAGTAATTTCATTGTGCCTAAAACATTTCAGTGGACAAGTACAAATTATATATATTCAGTGATTTAATGCAACAGTGGAACTCTAATAGATCGTATCTGTATCATATTGTATTTTAGGTTCCAGCAATTAAATAATAGAAAGGCACTTCAGAAAATATGTCTACAGCTCATTTGTTTTAGGTGATAATCCATAATGCAATTAATTGCTGTAAGAAGATCACTATTAATGATATGACTTGTAAAATTCATTTGCGGTTTTATTGCTTTTTCACTATTTATTTGGCAGTTAAATTTGGCAATACGTTGTGTCTTCTGTTGTACAAAGTTCTGTTAAGATTAATGAAAGAAAGGGTATTTATCTGCTTCTGCATAAATGAATTATACGATAATATTTACAGGAAATAATTCACCTGTGGATAATAGAAAAATCTGAAAGGCCAGAAATAAAAGACAGGTTTTATTTCTTTTCAAGGGAGTCAAGGGCACAAGAAAGGGGCACGGACACCCAAAGTACCGAAACAGGGAGGCATGAACTGGGCAGACCTGCTCCCCCCACCTCCTGCTCATCCTCCCCCTCACAGCAATAGTGAAGAATACAGTATTTCTGTAGATGAAAGGTAAGAAAAATTTCATACCAGATGTAAGTTGATTAGTATGATTCCTTAAACCCATATGAAGTAATTACTAAACTAGATTACTAAGGGGAGACATTCCCAAGGTCCACAAACATTTGTCTCTGAAAAGAACCGTATTGCTTTGTCAGGAGGACTTGAAAAAAATCCTCAGTGCTGACAAAAAAAAAAAAAAAAGGAATTCGAGCCTTGGAAGCTTCTTTTGGAACAAAGTGTTATGAATTGGGACACCCACATACAGAGTTTACATATATGTTTATGTTATACATGTGTAACTTGGATGTGTAATCATATGTATAAATATATACCAAATCACATATATCATGATATCTATAATCATACATATATATGTTTTTATGATTTTCAGATATCAGAATTTCTATTGCATGTTCTTGAATTTTCATAAAATAAATGTGTGAATTTATATTGCAGCAAAAGTATCGTGAAAAGTTTTGTTTGTTCTTAGATATTACCACATTATGTGAAAACTGTGGGACTTTAAACTCACTGAATTGTCTCTCACAAAGATTCAACTAATGTAAATAATCAACTAGTAAAAAATAATCATATCATATGACAAGAATAAGAAAGTTAATATGTGTCGCTCTCACTCCAGGTTCTGTAGGACTGAACCAACAAAGCAAAACAGATGTTTTAGTGGTATGATCAATGGAGAACTCACTTGACATAGAGAATTAACAAAAAATAAATAAAATCTACCCGAAAATATGGTCTTTTTGTGACTGTTGGGAAAATAAAAACAATGTTCTTTCATTCTCTACACACAAAAAATAGTTTTACAGATCTAACTTTGCTGGGAAACAAAGCTCTGTACCTTTGTTTTCCCAGTAATTTAATTAGCGAATATTGAGTCTTACTCCCAGGGAAAATACAGGGATCGGTTCCTGTATGACACATTTTATCATCTGATCCACGTATAATCTTGTTTCATGTGTGTTTTTGTTTAAAAACACCTTATATAATATGTATTGTTGATTCATTTGCATTGAACTCACAGCCAGTAATGCTGTAGGTCATTCCTGAGCTAAGCTCATCTAATGTACGTATTTTCTGTATTAGGGCAAGTCATAGCCTTTTTGCACTTAGAAACACTAGATTGCACTAAAGCTCTATCCTTGGGGCTACCTTAAACAAGGGAATTATTAATATAAAGAAAAAAATGAGAATGATGTGGCACTACAGAGACTGAGAAAAGGACACGAGTTTACAGTGTGAAAGGTGACACACGAAAGTGGCGTGACTCAGATTCTTCACCATGAGGATTGACTTTGGGTTACAAATGAGTTTTAGCAAGTAGATCACTTACTTTTAAGTATAGAATCCAGGAGTTGAGAATTGGCTACATTTTTTAAAAGTCGTTTTCTAGGATCTATTAACATTTATTGCTATTTTAGTCTGCCAGAAAAGGAACTAAAATGAAATAAGTGGGTATGTTTTTTTAAAAGCCTACAGGAGAGGCCACTGTGCCCTGAAGGGGGAGACTGATTCTAAGTGGGAAGAAGGAAGGTTTCCTGCTCTGTTGGCTTTTGTTCTTGACTTTGACAAATGATGTGGCTCTCAATCAAGAGGAGGAGGGGTTTTATGGACACTGATGACACAGAGATGTGACCTCCTGGAGGATTAAGATGCATCAATGGGAGGGAGGGAGGGAGAATAAGCTGGGAAAACAGGCGAAAACCAGGTTACACAGGTACTTAGATGTCTTGTTTAGGTCTTTGTATATTTCCCTCTAGTTAATTACAGAGCCATGTATTACTTTGCAGCAAGTGAATGATCTGAGAGTGATGCGTGTTATAATCAAGTAATTTTGGAAGTACTGTGAGGATTCAGAAGGGTAAAGGGACTGGAGGCAAAGAGACCCATTTAAAGGTTATTACAATAGCACATACAACAGATTTTAGAAAGGTAATAGATTTTGGAGATTTTTAGAGAGGAAACAGAGGTGAACCAGGTAACAGTTCAAGGTAGAAGAAAGAGGAGTAAGGAAAGATGACACAAGATTTCAAGTTTAGAGGAGTGCACAAATCGCTGTTATTTTTTGAGACAGAAGTCATAGAAAAAGTGTCCAAGGGAGGTAGTGGGATTGGTAAAGTAAAGAAAGACCCAAAGAAATCATGTTATAGGAGCATCAAGTTTCCTGAGTTCAGGTGAACAAGGCAGGTGGTGGAGAGTGAATGAGAGAGAAGCGTAACATGAACACAGTTGATATAATGCAGCAAATTACTACCATTGAATCAATAACCATCTGCCCTGGGGTGAGAGAAAAGAGTAAGGCATGAATGTTTCCCAGATCTGTCTAGAATTTCTACAGAAATCTAGCAGAGGAGGGGCGCCTGAGTGGCTCAGTTGGTTAAGCGACTGCTTTTGGCTCAGGTCATGATCCTGGAGACCTGGGATCGAGCCCCACATCAGGCTTCCTGCTCGGCGGGAAGCCTGCTTCTCCCTCTCTAGGTCCCTCTGCTTGTGTTCCCTCTCTAGCTGTGTTTCTCTCTGTCAAATAAATAAATAACATCTTTAAAAAAAAAAAAAGAAATCTAGCAGAGGAATAGTGGGGCATTTTATTGTTTATTGACAATTTTTTTATTATGGTTTTTATTCAACATTCTACATGCAAACCAACTACTTGATTTTGTGCTCAACTGAAAAAATAGTAATCTATTATAATTTCAGAGAAAAGATGGGTTTTCAAGAAAGGATTTTTTAAGCGTAATCTTTCTCAAAGGTGAGCATATCATCTCCGGGTCATCTGTAAAACCATCCTTGAATCGTCTTTGAGACCTCATGTTGAAGCAGAGGACTAGACTCTATGCTGCATATTTAGGAAGTACTAAGTGAAACCACATTACATACATGCCTTTATTGCATGACTTCTCAGAGCCTCCACTATGCTAATATAAATTGCAGTCACTCAGAGAAAAAATATACATAGCACTCACCAAGCTTAGTGATAGTGAACTATTTTTTTTAAAGATTATTTATTTAAGAGGGAGAGAGAGAACACAAGCAGGGGGCAGGATTAGAGGTTGAGGGAGAAGCAGACTCCCCTCTGAGCAGGGAGCCTGATAGGGGGCTTGATCCCAGGACCCAGAGATCATGACCTGAGCCAAAGGCAGATGCTTAACCAACTGAGTCACCCAGGTGCCCACTGAACTAATTTTTTTTTTTAACAGTATTCCCTAACCATGGCTCAGAACATTTAGGTTAAAAAAACAATTCAAAGCTGATATCCACTAACAATACAAATAGTGTCTTTGCCTAACCTGAAGTAAATCTAAGTGTGCTTATCATCTGTTTTAGCTATGACCAAGAAATGCCATGTCCCGTGCCACCAGCGAGGATGTATTTGCAACAGGATGAACTAGAAGAAGAGGAAGATGAACGAGGCCCCACTCCTCCTGTGCGGGGAGCAGCTTCTTCCCCAGCTGCTGTGTCTTACAGCCATCAGTCCACGGCCACTCTGACCCCCTCCCCGCAAGAAGAACTCCAGCCCATGTTACAGGACTGCCCGGAGGAGATTGGCCACATGCAGCCTGATAGGAGGTATGCTGTCACTAGCCTTTTGCTGACAAATCAGATAATTTCCCATCTTAAGTGGCGTTCGTAGAATGCTATCACATAAAGTAATTTTCATGTCACATAGCCTTTTTTCCAGGATCATCATGTAGTAAGCCTCAGTAATTAACATATCAAGGAATATTGTTGACCAGCACATGAGATTAATTGATCCCAGTGAACTTGCAACCATAAAATAATGCGCTTTAATACTCGCCCACTTATGATAATTGCATTCATAAACACACGGAGATCATGTAGTAAATATATGGGCTGCTACTCTTGTAGCATTTGATTGATGATGCCTGTTTTTGGATCTTAGCTTTCCTTATTCGTGGGTAAGTCACTGCTTTGGGCTGTGGAAAACAGATTTTCTCTTGTCTTTTGAAGTGATGTCTGCAGAATGATTGCTTGCCTCATAGCTGTACTGTTGCAAAAGAATGAGCTTGGAGTATTTATTTCGCTATGAGCCCAGGTACCTTTATTTTGGTTAAGATATTAGATTGGAGTCCCTTTTGTCCAATTTACTAAATAATGTGTGTGTCTACATGCATGCGTGTAACCAAAAATTCAGCATTTCCAACCAATACTTTTTTCTTAGATACAAATAAATACTTCACTTATCATTTTTACCACATAAAAGCTATTACTGCATCACGTTAGCTCCTCTCTCTTTGTTGATTATTTTGTTTGTATTATTTCATTACCCTTGACACATTATATTTCACATATATGAATTTACACACACACACACACACACACACACACACACACACACACACACATAAAACGTTCTATGTTCCTAATATCATTTGAAACTTAGTAAATCCCTTGCCTTGGAAGAGAGTCCTTCAATTTTCTTAATGAATAACATATTCTCATTTGTACTTCTTGAATTCTGTAGATAAAAAATAGAATTTGCAATATTTATTAATTATTCTATCAGTAAGATGTTCTAAAGCAAATTCAAATCATATACTCTCTAAAACGAAGGAGCTGATTAAGATTCCTCTGTGGGACAAGAGGGAATTTGGATTGCCGTACATTTATCTTTAAGAATGTTAACCCATGAAATTTCATGGAGTTTGAGAACAAATAAGGCATCTATCTCTTTTCCCTCTTAAGGTCAGAGACTATCTCCATCACTCCTATTTGAAGCAAATAAGGAGTAATAGAAGCTCTTACTTCTGAAATTGTCAGCATTCTGCTTTCATTCTTTCATATTACCTATTTCCCCACCATTCCCCATAGTGTTATAAGTGGCATGAAGTATCTCCTGGTAAACCCTTCTGTGTTTTTCATGTCACCCTTTCCAACATCCTCAAATAAATCAAAATCAGTTCACCTTTATCTATCCTGACTTCCCAGCCTCTTCCTCTTCATTCCGTTGTTCTTTCTCTTCACCATTAATCCTACTGCTGTTAGATGTTCCCCTTTCTTAGCCTCCCATTCTAGTTATCACGCTCTCCTTCTTCCCTATTCTTAGGGCTGTTTAATCAACTCTGCCTTACTAATTCCCAGTCATACCTCAGCCCACTGCATTCTGGTTCATACCATTTTGTTTCCATTGGTCTACTGAAAGTAACCTTCTAATGGTCAATCTAAAGACCTGTCCATCTTTAACATACATAAGCTGCCTGAGGTGTTGGCAATTTTGTAAGTTGTTGTGGGAATCAAATGAGATAGTGTATGTAAAGTATCCGAAGTAGGGTAGATACTCAACAGATATGAGTTTCCTGCTGTCCTCACCTTATGCCATCACCCCATTGCTTGGTTTGACAATTACTTATATTCTGATGGCTTTCAAATTCATTTAGCCAGCCCATTCTTTTTCCTGAGTGCCACAGTGATATTTGCACTTGCCATCTCACAGTCCATTTGTCTAAAACCAAATTCTTTGTCTTTGCACTTGATCTTTCAAGCTTGTTTCATTTTCTCCTTTGTTGGCTATCATGTTTAGAATCATTAATCCTAACTTATTTGAACAACATTTTGAAAATAAAATAGCCAGGGCACCTGGGTGGCTCAGTTGGTTAAACGTCTGACTTCAACTCAGAGCATGATCTCAGGTTACTGGGATTGAGCCCCGAGTCAGGCTCCTCTCTCAGCCGGGAGCCTGCTTCTCCCTCTCCCTCTGCCTCTCTCCATGCTCATGCTCACTCTCACCCCATCTTGCTCTCAAATGAATAAATAAAATCTAAAAAAAAATATATGTAAGAAAATAAAATAGCCAAAAATCATAAAAAAAACTGTCATTTTGTGATCAGCTTAATTATCCTATTGCTTAATTTATTCTGTTATCTTCCTACCATTCCCCAAATTAAATCATGCACAATCCCTTCATTTCTGACTTCACAATATCTTTTGTCTGTGTTCCTCGTTTCCATTCTTGTAGCTGCTAAGGCAGTCTCTTTATCCCCAGCCCTTGAAATGCTACCATATCATTGTATTGATCTCCACTTTTCTTACTTCCCCTTTCCTATCCGCCCTCTACGTTATCTTTCTGGACACACAACAAGCCTGGCAATGTTCCCCCTCATGCAGAGTCAGGTCCTGCTCTTCAGCCCGGTGGTCAAAGCCTTTCACAGTCTTTCCCACTTTACTTCCCTCTTCCCTCCCAGTCTCTGCACTCACCTTCTTTTCTGACTGCTTGGTTTGAAATTCCCTGACTTTGCCTTAAATTCACCAACACCTGGTTAGCACTGCCACTTCCTGGCCCATCCCTCACTGATGGCAGGAAAGGCAGGCACTCTTGCCTCTCATGGCCTGCCCCCACATGACAAGTGTCCTCACTGGGCACCCCTGTGTTAGCACATGCTGTTTCTTTCATTGCGGGCTCAAGTGTGTCTCATCTTTTCATGCCCTATTAAAAGGCATCTCCTCTGTGAAACTTCCATTGCACTGCCTGGCAAATTTCAACCAATTCTTTTCTTTTGTTCACAGCCCTACTACCTGCTCATTAGTCTTTATGTTGCATTCGTGTTTACTCTTAGTATGTCTTTCCCTTTTAAAGTAAAAGCTCTTTGAGGGCAGAGCTCACGTCTTACTTATATCATTGAGGTGGCACAAAGCTTACCTCCTCTGTAAGTATTTGATGAAAGGAATTGGATCCCACAGAATTAAAACACCCCTGCTATTTTAGGGGGACGGATACCTCTGCGAACTCAAAATGAAAATGAATGTAAATGCTTTAGTTACCTGCACTTAAAATCCTGTTGAATTATATACAGCCCTTTTGAAATGATGATTTTCAGTCCATGAAGTTCTTAAGACTTTTATTTCCAGGATTGTTGCTGGAAATAACACTGGACAAAGGATGCCCAGGTGGCTCAGTCTGTTGAACATCTGCCTTCAACTTAGATCATGATCCCAGGGTCCTGGGATAGAGTCCCACATCCGGCTCCCTATTCACCCAGGAGCCTGCTTCTCCCTCTGCCTGCTGCTTTCCCTGCTTGTGCTCTCTCCCTCTCTCTCTCTCTCTCTCTCTCTCGCTCTCGCTCTCGCTCTCACTCTCTCTCTGGCTGACAAATTAATGAATAAAATCTTTAAAAAAAATTAATACTGGCACTAATAAGTAAATGAAGTCCATTAAACAACAACAATTATTGTTCTTTTATAATGAAGTATATTCTACATGTTTACTGTAGAAATATTTGAAAATACAGATAAACAAAATGAAAATACAAATGTCCCAGTGAAAGTAGTCAGAGATAGTCCCTGTTAAGACCTCAGTAAAGATCTTTTCAGTCTTTCATCTCTGCATATACTCATATTGCTTTGAATTTGTGATATGCCGGTGGTGATAATTGCTCTTTTCACTGAGTGGTGTATTTTTCCATGTCAGTAACTTTTTATTTAGATATTCCTATTAAACAAAAATATACTGTGACTTACTTAAACAATTCCTTAATGTTGGACATTTAAGTCATGTCTATGTTTTTGATACTACATACAATGCTGTAATTCTCATCTCCAGTTAAATCTTTGAGTGAAGCCTTTTCTCAAACCCTTGACCTATTCGGATGCCTTGCCCATCAGCAGATGGCTTCTGTTTCTCATCATCCTGCCATGCCCCTAATGATGTACTCATTAAAGATAGATAGCTATTTCTCTGCAAATTTTATTCTGAGCATCAGACCCTTCTATCCAAGTACTCGTTTCTGTAGATTTCAGCTGCTTAAATATCACTCAGAACAATACACCTATCGCCAGCCATAAAGGCACTTTCCTACTTCCGACAGCCATTTTCTCTTGCCTGTATTACTGTAATGGTCCCTAAGTGGTCTGGTCGCCTTTAGCCTTGCCCCTTCTTCAATCTAATCTTTCTGCTGCAGTTTGTGTGGAGGCATTTTCCTAAAATGCAACACTGATCAAGTCTCTCATTGTTTAAAATCTCTCAATGGCTTCCCATTTCCCTTAGAATAAAGGCAAGATTCCTTAATGTAGCAATCAAGGCCCTTTGTGATTTGACCCCTGCGTGCCTTCCCATCCTTATTCATTGCCACTCACCTCTTCTCTGTTCATGGTGCTTTCATTCTATGTTTCTTCCAGTTCCAGGAATGAGTACTTGGTCACCCACCTTGAGGTCTTTCCCCTATGCCATCCTTTTTTCCTGGAACACCATTATCCTCTCACCTTTTTGAAACTAACATTTACATGTCTTTGAGAACCAAGGTGAAATTGTAGATAGTCTCCATAGGATCTTTTTCTGATGTCCCAGTTCTGAGGGAGGATCCAATTTTGTGTGTTCCCATGACACCTTAAACATCCTCTGTTTGTGGATACTGCATTATCATTGCACACTTGATTCATTGTATGTCTCCTTTACTGGATTAGAAGTCCCTTTAGGCAAGGAACAAATCTATTTTATTTAGCTGCGTTTCTAACATGGTGCTTGAGTTCCTCTTTCTATTGTTGCCTAACAAACTACTTTAAAACTTAGCTACTTAAAACAACCATTTTCTTTTACTCATAGTCCCATGAATTGGGAACTCAGAAAGTGGGCAATTCATCTCTCATCCACATGGCTTCATGTGGTCTGTTGGGGCTAGAAGAGTCGCTCTCAGGTTAGTTTCTTTACTCGTGTGCCTCATGTCTCAATACTCTATGGCTTTTCTCTGTCTCCACATTTTTTTTTTCTCTGTCTCCACACTGGGTCTCATCCTCTGGGGTCTCTTCACTAGACCAGGCTTCTAATAACTCAGGGATCTCAGGGTGGTGGCGCTTCTTACGTGGAGGTAGGCTTCCAAGAAGGCAGGAAGAGGAAGTTTCCTGGCCAGTTAAGAGCTCCACTTAGAACTAACAGGATCGCCCTTTTGCGAGATTCTATTGGTCAGAGCAGTCACCGGGTCCACCGAGATTCCTGAGTGTAGAACTAAACTTCTTCTCTTGATGGGAGAGTGTCAAATTCTCATCTCAGAAGAATGTTAGGATGGGAGATATTGTTATGGATATCTTTGCAAATTATACTCTGTTGTGTCCTGATGTACAGTCAGCTTTATGAAGTATTTGTGCCTTAAAGTCAAATCCTTTTATAACTTAATGTGTAAAGCATTTCCCAAGCTCTTGTTGCTTGTGATTCCTTTGGTCTTAGAACTTAGCAGTCTCATCATAATAGAGACAGAGTAAATGTTTAAATAATGAATACATTTTTTTACCGAATACATTTTTTACTCTTACGTTTATTGGTTAAGAGGCATAAACAAACAGTGAGGTCTATATTAATAAGAAATTACTGAACTAAAACCATTATATATCTACAATATTTAATTAAACATTTTAGACTGCTTTAATATGCATATTGCAATTTGGGCATTCTAATGATTAGCTTCTAGATATTCTCTCGTTGTCTAAAACTGGGTAAACTAGGTGACCAACATCATAGGAATCTTTCTTCTCTTTTTTCAGACAATAACTATGAAAATAATATAATTAAACTTATTTGCATATATTGTTTCAAAAAGTGTCTGAGACTATTGAGCTTCCTGTAGTTGATATTGAGCAAAAATTTCTTGAAAAGTAAAGGTAGTTTTCATGTATGGAACAGAAAATTAAATGATGTTTTATTAATATAGACAAACTGAATATGGTACATTTAGAAAGAAAAGACTGTAAAAAGGCAAAGGAAAATTAGGTATCAAACCTGTTTACAAACCAGGTAATGGTTAACCATACAAAGCATTGAAGCTATACCAGTTTCAGAAAAAAATCTTCAAGGCACACATTCTTCCCCCTTTGTCTTTTGTCTGGTAAATGATATGTGGTGAATTGTGTAAAATATCTGCTTTCATAAATTAATGGCATTGTTCCTGTCTTCTCTTGAACATGTTTATGAAGACATCATTTTTCAAGAGGCTAGAGTGTTGTGATTTGCAGTCATATACTTGTACATTATTTCAGAAGATGTTGGAACCCCTCAGGGAGAAAAATCTAGAGGGTTGAGTTTCATCTGTGGCAAGTCCCACTTGAGTACAGCATCTTGAAATAGCTTTTTGTTTTCAAATAGAATATATTACATATTTCAAACTGTACATGTTTATCACACATTCCCTGGGCTTGCCTTATTTACAGATGGTTTGAATAAATTTTTCTCTCTTTCCCCAGCATTTACACAGGGCGATAGTAGTTAAAAGCCAGCCCTTGTTGAACATGAAGATGTTTTTGCTCTACAGAATGTGAATTATCCAAATACAACAATGCTGGCTTCCTTTCATAGTGAAGTTGGCTGTTCTACATCCCTTTATTGATGGTCAGAATAGTCCCTTTTGTGCTAGAAAGTCTTTAAAAAAAGAAGTTTTTTGTGGTATTTTAGATGTGCATGCTGACAAAGACCATAAATTGACTTTTCAATATGGTATTTTATTGCAATTCAAATTAAACAAAGGTTTTCCTCCTATGTGTATAACACACTCCATATTGAAACAATTATCCATTTTGATCTCTTAAATAACTTCAGCTTTGGCATATTCATCATATTTCTTCTGTTACCACACACAGATGCATTAGAAATAAAACATAGTACATTATATTAAAGTTCTTTAATATAGAATATATATGCATTTATAGAAATAAATTATTATAATACATATTACACATATGTGTATATGTGTGTGTTTCTGTGTGTGTGTGTGTGTGTGTGTGTGTGTGTGTGTGTGTAATAACACCATCCTAGAAGGAAGGTCGTGACCTGGGAAATGAAATGTGAGATTGAAGTCTACATTGGATACCTACTAGCTGTCGGAACTTTGGCAAGGTCCTTTACTTTCTCTGAATTTCAGTGTCTTTGTCATTAGAATAATAAAAGCAGTACCTTGGAAAGCTGTTGCAAGAATCAAATGAGTTCACATTGTAAAATATACTTAGTCACAAAGTAGATGCTCAATAAATGAGTTAATTGTAGTATTTTAATGATCAGGTATTTTTAATACTTTCCATTCGTGTTAACCAAATGTGCTTATTGATGTGTCTCAATTCATTGAATTAAAAAGCACAAAACTTCTTTCTTTGAGCCACTGGCATCTCCCCCTCAAAGCCATATTGCTATATTGAACTTCCCTATTCTTCTCTGTAGTAGATCCCTTTGTTAGATTTTGAGCACATCCTCCCTGGTTTGGTATGGAGGCTTTCTTTTACTTTGAGGCTCAATCCTATTAACTTTTTAAATTTTAATTCCAATACTGCTAACATACCATTTTATATTGGTTTCAGGTGTACAATACAGTGACTCGACACTTCCATACATCACCTGGTGCTCATCACAGCAAGTGCCCTCCTTTATCCCCATCACCCATCCTCCCCCACCTCCCCACTGATGACCATCCATTTGTTCTCTATAGTTAAGAGTCTGTTTTTTGGTTTGAATCTTTTTTCCTTTATTATCTCTTAAATTCCATTTCTGTTCATTGTAAAACCATAATCATGCACTTGTGGTCGTCCTTTGCAGATTATCCCTGGCTATGGCTATGGCAGCATAGAGTAAGAGGGAACTCTCTGCCCTCAGCCACTTTTGACCTCCTCCCTCTTCTCTTAAGTGCTAGGGCATGGCAAACTAGATGAAAATCCAGTCTTCTCCTTGGTTAGCCCCAGTAACTACTCTATCTTGTCTTGTTCTGTGAGTATAAGGATGGTGAGAGACATGGGCTGGAACCAACTTACTCACTGATGAAGAACTCAATTCTGGGCAGCATCTCTAGGCACCTGTAGTCCTTAAATAATTTAGCCACATTCTTGGGTGGCATTCATGCTGCATCTTTCCTAGCTTTCTAAGCCATGGAGGTGGCCAGATGATGCTGCAACCAGATCTTACTACCATCTAGTACTTGTGCTCAGGCTGGCACGGTCATGTGGAATCTCCTCCTTACTTCTTGAAGACACAGAATTTGAAAAGGTGTTGTTATGACTTTTCCAAATGACATTCCCCCTTATATCATCTCTTCAGTCTTGCTTGGGACTATTGAGTAAGTTACTGACTAAGCAGCCCTTTAACTAGAAATCACTGAATGTCTTCCTTTCGGTCAGGTACTTTCCTAAATTAGGAGTTAATCTCTTGGCATTCTCCGCCCCTGAGAATAACTTCTTTCCACCAACCTCACTTTACTCTGAGGTCAAAAACACTATCTTCTCAGTCATCTTATCCTGACTTTGGGTGACGGTGTTGGATGGTAGTCGAAGGACTGCTGTTAGCTGCTGTTGTTCTCTGGATCCGTGAAGAGATGACTGAAAGTAGTTCTTGGTAACTCTGTGAACTTACATTGTAGAATACCACTCACATTGTCCTCAGCCTTGTTCTTTAATTAATTTTAAGGTATCAGGAAAAATACCTTTAAGCATTTTATTTAACAGAGAGGTGGAATAATGGTAAAAGTGATAGGTTTGAAAGTAGCTAATAACATTTGGTGAATAATTCAGAAAAAAAAATGTGCTTGGCTTCCATAGCCTTTTATTTTAATAGTATAAAATCTAAAGGAAACTGTGTCATGTGCTGAATATAGAATTGTTCCATCCTATGAAATTCTGCTCTCTGTAGTCACTACAAATGGTCCATTTGCTTGGAATGGTAAGGGTAGAAATGAAATAAAGGGAAAGAAACATGTTTATGGAGCATCTGTTCCAGAACTGATGTCTGTTTTCTTTGGTAATAATAATCTATCATTAATATTCAATAAGCTTTAAGACAAGTACATAGGCATATCTTGCCAAAGTATGTATTACTTCTCCTTTTTTAATTGAATATAATCCAAATGCTGAAACATAAGGAGACTTACAGGTAGCTGAGGATATTCCTATTAAACTTGATTTGAAAGGAAGCCCAGCTTGGTTAAATTAGCTCCACAGAAGCAACGATCAAGTCAGTATACCTGTGAATTTCTGGGTTAATGTATTTTGTGTGTGTCCCAATAATGAGCTGAGCCCAATCTGTGTTATCTGTCTTCCTGCAGACGGCAGCCGGTGAGCCCTCCTCCACCGCCTCGACCGATTTCCCCACCACATACCTATGGCTACATTTCAGGACCTCTCGTCTCAGATATGGATACAGATGCACCAGAAGAGGAAGAAGATGAAGCAGACATGGAAGTCGCCAAGATGCAGACCAGACGGCTTTTGTTACGTGGCCTTGAGCAGACCCCTGCCTCCAGTGTGGGGGACCTTGAGAGCTCTGTCACTGGGTCCATGATCAATGGTTGGGGCTCAGCCTCAGAGGAGGACAACATTTCCAGTGGACGCTCCAGTGTGAGTTCTTCTGATGGTTCCTTCTTCACTGATGCCGATTTTGCCCAGGCAGTGGCAGCAGCCGCTGAGTATGCTGGTCTGAAAGTGGCACGTCGTCAAATGCAGGATGCTTCTGGTAAGTTCTGGGCTTGTCACCAAGCTGGAAAAGAAGACTTGATGGGTCCATTTCAGTTGATGATTATCACCCAGAATGTCATGTCCAGGGTAAAATGTAGCAATTCTTACTGTCTTCTATTTGCTGCCTGAGGAAACCAAGATCCAAGCATATGACATAGCTTGGTTACTCCCTTTATCTGGACAAGGCTTTTTAAATCTTCTAGTTGACTTTTATTTGATAAACCCTACATAATCTGTGTGAAGGTCCCTGGGAACTCCCAGTTTTTATGAAAGTCATAACAGATATATGTACAATTTCTTTAGGTGTACCTCTAGTCAGGTGAAGTTTGTGTTACATGATTTTTTTGAGGTGTAGAAAGTAACCAAAATAAAATTCACTGTGATAGTTCTCTTTTTCTAATTAGAAATTCTCTAGGAGAAATAATTAAATAATCGAGAGTGGGGACACTCAACCGTTGGAAAATGGGCTATTTCTCCTTAACCCCCATTCTCTTCATGCCCTCTCCATGAGAATGTTAATTTAATTAAGAAGATAGAAGGATGTGGGTGATATGCATACATTCTCAAGCATCGATGTTTCATATTTAAACACTTTTAATCTAGTAATTTGGAGAGCAAGTTAATCCAAATGCTTATATATTTTTTCCATTTTCCATTTTCATTGCTAGTACCCTGTTGACAATGATCAGCGATCTGGTCTTATGTCTGAACCCATTTTTATTGATTTCCTATTCCCAACCTTTTTTAGAGAATAAATGGTATGAAAAGGGAAAGAATTTAAATTTAAGTCATATATTTATCACATGACATTTATTTCTGTAAAAGGAATATATATACATAGTATACATTCATGTACACATTGTGTTTATGAAAAAATACAGATAGTAGAGTAAAATAATGTGGACAGCAAGGCATACCTATTTAAGAAATAAAAGACTGTCACATCAGTAATTGCTATCTTGTTTCATTGTTTTATTTTTCTTAGTTTAGTAACTATCACATTGGTACTTTCCCCTATTCTCTTCAGATACTGGATTGGTCATTATTTTTCATCATTCGTAGAATATATTCAGAGAAAATTAGGTTATTTCTATATGTTATTTATCAAGAAAATGTAGTAGGAAAAAAGAAGTCTAGTACTTTTATTGTAAAATATATATTTATTTCAGCCACACCAATATTTTATGAAATTCAACCAAATTCCTTTTTTCCCCTCAGTCGCTACTGAATGTAATAAAATAACTACCCAAACCTACCTTTATTTCTCAATAAATAACATCTAACTGTGTTCATACATAGCTTTTATTTCTCCTTATTTTTTATTCTTCTGTTAAAAAAATAAGAAAATGAAATTAAGCATCTCCAACTATTGCTTTCACATTGCATTAAAGGTGTTTTCAGCTCATTAAATCAACAAAACACAGAAATAATGTTAAAAATTCATCTGCAAATGACTGGATGCCTCAGGCTCTATGAACAGTAGATGACTTTACACAATAGAATGGATAATGTGCTCAGTCTCAGCCCTAATCCTCTCTTTTCATGGATATGTAACTTTAATTGTAATAGTCTACATCCTAGCTAAGGAGAGGTTGGTTTAATATTTTATTGTATTGTAATTTGGTGGCACTTCCAGTTCTCAGTTGGCTCATAATTATCATGAACTAAACATGCATTGGCCTCTGCCTATTAAAGTGTTCTTCTTAAGAAAGGGTGCTGCTGATCACATGACTTGAAGTTAATATGAATGAATAATCCAATCAAATCGCTTCTCACTTGGCTGCATTAATGAATATTATTTAATATGTGTCAGTTAGCATTTTTATATATGTTGATTCCACTCTATCTGGCTTCTTCTGTCCCTAGCCAAAAGACATGTTGTATAGGTCTGTCTGAAGTTTCCTACAGTACAATAAAGAGTTCCAGCTCTGTGTGTCTGGGATATCTAAAAAGAAGAATAATGAAAGTCTAGTATAGGGCCAAGATTGCCTTGGCTGTGATGGATTAAATATTTTGTGCCATTGCAATAAAACATCTCTGTAAGACAGCCAGAAAATGGAGGGGGGGCTCTGAGATGCACTGTGACTCATTCACTTATCACTGGCACCTGCAAATATTGTCCCTTCAAAATGAAAAAAACAAAACTGCCTCTGCTACCACCAAGAAACATAGACATTTCTGGAGGGGTCGCTTTGTCCAGAATCAGTAGGTAAACATCTAGTTGAAAGAAAAGGCATGTAAGTAATTTTGGACAGGTCTAACTATATGAGCTAGCTTTAATTTCAGGATATACCTCTGAATGTATTGATATTAGGTGTCTGCCTTCAAAGAATAGCGTAAAAATATATTTAATTAAAAGAATGGACATATCTAGAACTGTTTATTTTTAGAACATGAATTTCTTAAGGACTCTGGTGATTCCCTTGAGAAAATAACATACGTTGAATATACTATGCAAAAATCTAATATTTTTGTTTACTAATAACACCTTAGTGAAGTTAGTTATAAAAGTAGTTGGAAGGTTTGGGCTCCTGGATGGCTCAATCGGTTATGTATCTGGCTTCAGGTCAGGTCAGGTCATGATCCCAGGGTTCTGGGATCTAGTTCCACTTCTCTCCTCCTGCTTGTACTCTCTCTCTTTGTGTCAAATAAATAAAGTCTTAAAAAAAGTAATTGCAATTTTTTTTCCTCAATAAGTGTTGTCAAAAACTTTAACAGAATCAAAGTACTATGGTTTTAAAAAAAAAAAAAGCCAGAAAAAACTTCCAGCATATTTTTTATCCTAGTGAATGAGTCAGGCAGAATGACAAAAATCCTAGGATTTGCTAGAATAGTTTATTAAAAAAAAAAAAAAAGAATAGTTTATTTAAAGCTATTTTAGGAAATTGGGGATGCTTCTAGTCCTAATTTTTTTTTTCCTTATTCAATGTTATACTTAAAATTCATTGATGAGTTTGGCTCTGATTTTTTTTTTTGCTCAGGCCGCCGACATTTTCATGCTTCCCAATGCCCTCGACCCACAAGTCCTGTTTCTACAGACAGCAACATGAGTGCTGCTGTAATACAGAAGGCCAGACCCACCAAGAAGCAAAAACACCAGCCAGGACATCTGCGCAGAGAAGCCTACACAGATGGTAAGTCCATTGAAATGCACAAAAACATCTATGAATCTCGCTTATTTACCCTGGCTCTCCAGGACTAGAAAATGCGTCCACTGGCATTAGACATCACATTAAAAACTCATTAACAGTAAGCCTCCTATTACTTAATAGCAGTGATCGACTTTCGTATCTTGTCAAGCACCTTCAGTCCTTCTAGTAAGAGGGTTATTTAAGAAGCTAAGAACAGTGTATATTTTTATTTATTTTAAAAGGTTATTTTGTTGTTGCAAACAGACATCATTGTAGTTGAAGTAATGACAGAATTAACCTTCCTCACATTCCCTGATGAATCTTCCAATGCATCCTCTTTTTTTTGTTGTTTGTTTCCTTTGGAATTTTGCATTCAAAACGAAAGCAATAAACTTGTCTGAATATCAATTCTAACTCTGGTGGTGTTAAAGTTATTTTGTGCCCAAAAAAGCAAATCGAATCATCTTCCTTCATGCCTTTACATACAACATTGACTCTCATTGAGGAAGTAACCCTTTGTCTTCTCAAGGGAGCCCAGGAGAATAATGCAAACATTGTGATGTTGACTAGAGAAAGCCTTTAATGAAAGTGCCTCAGGTGGCCCAGTATTTATTAAACTGCCACCTTCTCGTTTTATAAACAACCCCAAGGGCTTTGTTGGAAATTCATGTAAGATAAATTCTCTCAGACTCACCCATCTTGTCAAGTTTGCTAAATTTGCTAACGGGGTGGGGGAAGAGGGTGTCACAGACAACTGTCCCCTCAACCACAGGATTGTGGTCCTCTCCAACCACAATCTGATTAGGACTTTCATTACCAGTCAGCAATTTTTCAAAAAGGGCATCATTTGCCATTATCATATGAAAGCCTAATATTATAGATCCTTATCCAAGGTTACAAGGAGGGTTTTCTGAGGCACTTCTCCCCGTGATTCCTGCCACTTGACAGAAAAATTTAATACAAAGCTCACAGCATGATGAGCACAAGTAATTTTGCAATGAGTGGCTGTCCATGCTATTATCTGTACTTTATTCAGAGTATTTTCTCTCGCTTGCATCTATCTGATATTAGACTACATTAAATACTGGCATGACACAGCGCACCTGGGCTTTCTGGCTTCTGCCCAGGACTCTTTTGTCAGTGAAACTGAGCTGTCAGAATATTATCTGATTTTGAAGGGTTATTACAGTGGCTTTGTGCATGTTTGCCTCTGTGAAGGGACAAACACTAGGTGTAAATCCCCAAACTCTATCGGCAGTTTTACATTTACGGGACCCCTGTAATGGCATTTTACAAGTTTATAGCTGTCCTATCAGTTTTTATTATCTAGAAAAGAGTGCTCGTCACTGAAAAACGGGTCAAACAGCAAACCTGGATGCAAACACATCTAGGTTGAATATGTAAGGGAGAGAGTCTGGCCTAAAGCTTTGTGTAGCCCTTTCCAGCTCTTATTTATAATTGTTTTGAGGGACTTCTAGCATTGAGGGATGCTTTTTCAAAATGGTTTAAATAATATACACGTGCCAGGTTATATCACAGTTATAAATTGCACTATGCTTGAAAACTGATCTCTATTTATTGTGCCACATTCTGCAGTCCTTCCCTCAAAGTATTTAATAATTAAATAGAAATTCTAACTAATCCCTGCAGAGTAACTATGAAATGGAATGATGAAACATCGAAGTTGTTTTTTTGACCTTCATTTTAGAAATACCAAAGAAATATATTGAAATAGGTAAAGCCAAAAAGTTAACTTGAAATATTATTTGGATTTTTCATTGTTTATTTCACAGAAAGGATTACGCATAATTTTCATAGGATATAAAGTAATGTGGAAGCCAATAATTATTTTCTTGAAGTCATAAAAATAGACAACACAGAAATGTGACTAAAGTTATTTTTAAAATTTTAGCTTTAACTTCCTTTCAGCATTTTGATAACCATCTGTCTTTTAGTTATGTTTATTGTACTAAAAAGGCTTGAGTTTAATTCTGGACACTTTCTGAGTAGATAAAGAAAAATTACCAAAATATGTGTTATTTTGTACGTATTTTGCAATGCATATTGAGAAGTAAAATCAAGTAAATGCAAATACTTCTTTATGCATCAAAGAGAAGTGCACACACTCTTGATAGCAGTGGTTATGACATGGGAACACTGGGTCACTTTCTCAGAAATCATTTTCTCAAAATACTGTATTACATTTTTTGAAAAAATTTAATAGGCCATTTTGTGAAAAAACTCAGTGGCAGACACAATTTATAATTTATTAAGAAAGAGAAAGAAGAGGGGAAAAGAAAGAATTTGAAGAGCTGTCAACTGTTAAAATGTGAATTAAACGAAGTAGTAAGACATGGAGGGTTTTTTCCTTAATTTTTGATTTTTAATGATTAAAATATTAACTATGATCGATAAGTTTGATTATCAGTAGACTGCCTTTGCAAACTAATTTCAGAATATAATATCAGTCTTGAGTTTGTAGTGTCTTTACTTTGTAAATTTTGTTTGACTTCTGTAGTTGTTCCATAGAACTTTTGTAAACAATATGAAGAAGACTAAAGAGTGGTTGTGTCTGACTGCATGAAGAGTAGTTTGTGATGATCCTTATAAGTCAGCAGCTGTATTCATTTTCTAGGGGCGACATAACACAGAGCTATAAACTAGGTAGCTTACATGACAGAAATTTATCTTCTCATGGCAGCTGGAGGCTAGAAGTCCAAGATCAAGGTGTTGGCAGGGTGGGTTTCTTCTGAGGCCTCTCTCCTTGGCTTGTCGATGGCGATAAGTCTCCGTGTGTATTTACTCTGTTCTTCTTCCATCTATGTGTGTATCCTAATCTTCTCTTTGTGTAAGGAAACCGGGTAGATTGGATTAGGACCCACCTCAAGGACTTATTTTACCTTAATTACCTCTTTATTTTATTTTATTTTTTTAAAGATTTTATTTATTTGACAGAAAGAAACACAGCTAGAGAGGGAACACAAGCAGGGGGAGTGAGAGATGGAGAAGCAGGCTTCCCACTGAGCAGGGAGCTCCATGCGGGGCTCGATCCTGGGACTCCAGGATCATGACCTGAGCCAAAGGCAGACGCTTAATAAATGAGCCACCCAGGTGCCCCTTACTTACGCCCTTAAAGACCCTATATCAAAATACCATCTCATTGTGAGGTACAGGGGGTTAGGATTTTAACATGTGAACTTTGAGAGGACAGAGTTCAGCCCATAACAGTTCTTGAGCCCCTAATCCATGGCACTGTGACCATACCTCACTCTGTGAGTAAATCCTAGGCCTCAGAGAGACCCAGGGAATACTCTGTGCACAGCGGCGTACTGTGACAGGCAGAATTTATTTATCTCATATTTGCCGCTTATAAGTTTAACCAAGATGAAGGGTAGGATTAAAATATATGAATATTTATTAGTCAGAGTCTTAGCGAGTTAAAGCCAAGCATAAGTGCATTTCTAGGACCTTCTAATAGATTCTTCCCACCCCTTCTTTTCAACCCTTTCGAGGCATTTACATACTTGATTTAAAAACCAAATCTACATTATTTCTCCAGCCCTACTTTTCATAAATTATAAATTCACCACCCTCTCTGGAATGATGTTATTTTGACTTGATTTATCATTAATTACAAGGTCTTGGGACATTAAGCAGCTAGGTAAATAGAGTGCTAGATCTCCATAGTGAGTTAATGCCAGCAGAACTGTCTGCATGCACGTGTTCTGACATTTTACTTTATATACGTTATACTATTTGGAAAGCACTGTATAAAGAATGATGTTTATAGGATTATATAAAGTATCTCTACATATATGTCTGTAAAACAGGTCCATGATCCTATTTGTTAAATCCAACTTGAACTGTTGTTGGTATGTACTGGGTGAAAGTACTATTTGAAAAATACTATGTGAAATACAGAATTGTTCATGCTATTATGATCCCTGCTTTGACTCAGTAATTATTTTATAATACCTAAAAAATTTTTATTTGGTAACCTATTTGAGAAATAAAACCTACAAGCATTTGCCTCTCATCATCGACTAGATACAGAGCAATTATATACAGGATGTTAGAACTCTAAAATTACTCCTGGGTTCTCTTTTCGTTTTCTACCTGTGTTATAGAGCATGGGGAAATAGATTTTGTCTCGAGTCTCATATGCCCAAGATTTTGTATGCTTTTGTAATAGTGGTAATGATCAGCTTCAGTAATCTGATGACCCAAACATTTTATGATTTGTTGATAGTGGCCTGCTTGATAATCTTTGTTTGCAATTTGGGGTTGAAGTCTATAGCAAGGAGATAGTGAGGAAATGAGCCTGTAGGCACTCACTCCATCTGCTGCCAGATATGTTCCGGATTAGATTTTTCTCCTTTCATTGCCAGTCCCTGGCTCAGTCTAAACTTAAAATTGCTCTGCCTTGGGTCACTTGGCTTTAAGCCACTCAGTATAGCCTGGTTTTTAACTATCTCTTTTGGGTTATTTTTAATAAACAAGTAGCAAATGAGGGAGAACTCATGATAGTACCTTTTTTTTTAAGTATTTTTTTTTAATCTATTAAAGTAGTAAAGAGGAAAACCGGCATAGTAACCATGGCAATATGTATTGTAAGGCAAAAAAAATTTTGATTTTGTAAAATCGGGAGAAAATTAATGCCGTTGGCTGTACTTTGGCCACCCTTTTGGGTAATGTTTAGAGGCTATTTATATGACACTAAAACATGATGAGCCATGAGAATGAACAACCAAAAAATGCAAGTAAAATGTGGACCACTTTAATAATGGAGTCCTAAGTAAAATAGGTGTTAAGATGGTACCTCAAGCTGTCTGCTTTCAAAGACCAATACGATGAATTTTAATGCCTTTGTTTTAGCATATAATGTCAAAAGAATATTAGTTTAAAAGACTTACACTATTTAGGGGGCAAAAATGATTCATTCTTGGGGTGCCTGGGTGACTCAGTCAATTAAACGCCTGGCAGCTCAGGTCATGTTTCATGACCACAGGGTCCTAGGATTGAGCCCGCTGTCGGGCTCTGTACTCAGTGGCGAGTCTGCTTCTCTCTCTTCCTCTCCCTCTGTGATCTCTCTTGCTTTCACTCTCTCACAAATAAATAAATAAAATTTTAAAAAATGATTATTTTAAAAAGGATATAAGAATGAGAAACACTAGATTAAAACTCATGTTTCCTAGAATCCTTAATTTGTTATTATATTAAGAATTTCAAAGGCAAGGAGTGCCAGGGTGGCTCATCAGTTAGGCGTCTGATTCTTGGTTTCAGCTCAGCTTGTGATCCTGAGGTGGTATTGCCGAGCCCCACATTGGGTTCTGCACTGAATGCAGAGTCTGCTTCAGATACTCTCTCTCCCAACTTCTCCCTCACTCTTTCACACACACTCTCTCTCAAATAAATAAATAAAATTTTTTTAAAAAAAGGAATTCCTAAGGCATAATTTTATTTTTTTATTTTTTTTATTTTTTTGCTATATTCATGCATTTTTTTTATTGTTACTTAAATTTTTTTTCCAGTGTTCCAAGATTCATTCCCCTTTCCCCACACCCAGTGCTCCATGCAATAGGTGCCCTCAGTACCCACCACCAGGCTCTCCCATCCCCCCACCCCCCTCCCTCCAAGTCCCTCAGTTTGTTTCTGTGTCCAAAGTCTCTGTTGTTTCGTTTCTCTCCCTGGATTACCCTACTTCCCATTTACTTTCCTTCTCCTACTGTCCTCTAGGTTACCCCTTATGCACCGCAAGTAAGTGAAACCATGTGATACTTGACTTTCTCTACTTGGCTTATATCACTCAGCATAATCTCTTCCAATCCAGCCCATGTTGCTACAAAAGTTGGATATTCATCCTTTCTGTTGGAGGCATAGTATTCCATTGTATATATATACCACATCTTCTTTATCCATTCATCTGTTGATGGGCACCTTGGCTCTTTCCACACTTTGGCGATTGTGGCCATTGCTGCGATGAACATTGGGGTACATATGGCCCTTCTTTTCACTACATCCCTATCTTTGGGGTTGCGAATGCAGGGTCATAGGGTAGCTCTATTTTTAATTTTTTAAGGAATCTCCACACTGTTTGCCAAAGCGGCTGTACCAACTTGCATTCCCACCAATAGTGTAAGAGAGTTCCCCTTTCTCCACAACCTCTCCAACACTTGTTGTTTCCTGACTTGTTAATTTTGGCCATTCTGACTGGTGTAAGGTGGTATCTCAGTGTCGTTTTGATTTGAATTTCCCTGATAGCTAGTGGCGCTGAACATTTTTTCATGTGTCTGTTAGCCATTTGTATATCTTCTATGGAGAAGTGCCTTTTCATGTCTCCTGCCCATATTTTGATGTGTTCATCTTCTTTTTGGATGTTGCGTTTGAGTAGTTCTTTATAGATCTTGGATACCAGCCCTTTGTCTGTAGTGTCATTTGCAAATATCTTCTCCCATTCTGTGGGTTGCCTCTGTGTTTTGTTGACTGTTTCCTTTCTAAGGCATAATTTTAATATTCAGGAGTTTCTCATGCTGGTATATGTAAATGATAGTGGAACATTGTCAGTAGTAGTAAACTATATGGAAATAACCTAAATATTCCCCTGTAAGGATTGGCTCAATAAATAATGATATATTCATTCAACACAGAATTATACAAACATTTCAAAAAAGAGGTAGAGCTGTATGTACATATAAGGAAATGTGTATAGGTACACAGTTAGGTGCAAAAAATGCAATTCTACCTGTATCAATAAGAGAGGAAGCCTACATATTTGTGTGTGGTACGTACGGGTGGACAGATAGGCACTATCCAACCCTAGGGATGGCTATTCTATGTAGTCCCTGAAGCAAATGATTATCCCTGGAATTATGCAACTTGGTAGGCCTAGTTTGTTTGTATAAATCATTTCTGGAATGATCTATAGAAAAATATTCAAACTGATTACCTCCATAATATCAATACTGAGGATTTTAAATAGAGATAGAAAGATATGAGGGGTTGCACTTCCAAGTTTTTATGTACTTTTGATTTATTTTTAGCATGTAAATGTATGTTTTTTATTGAAAGTGTTCATTTTTTAATACTAAGCATTTAACACCCTTTTCATAAATGCATTTTAGTTGATTTATTCTATCACCTAGATATTGCTCTCCAAAGATGAAAATTACCATTTTTGAAGTCATGGCTGAAAAAAACATGCTGATAACTCCCAAATCTCGGTATCTCTGGTTTTGACCTCTCTTGAAACTCTGATTTTATGTACAAAAACCTGTTAGACATCTCTAGATACTTCAAAGGCACCTCCTATTCACTTTTCTAAAACTGAACTCATACTCTTCCCTTATAGGCCATCCATCTCTTCCTCATTCCCTCCTTCCTTATCTTCAGTGAAGTTTCTCTCATTCACCTAGTCAACTATAGCAAAATTCCTAAAAGTCATCTTAGAATCTTTCCTTTCCTTCCTGTCCTATATTCCATTGATCATTAAATAATATTGATTTTTCTTCCTTAAGATTTCTCAAATACATCTTATTTGAACAGCTGCCAATCCAGTTCTATCCCCTATCATTACTTATCTGAGCTATAACAGTAACCTCTTGCCCTCCTGGATTCAAGCCTTTCCTTTTAGTTCATCTTCCATACTAAAGGCAAAACAACCTAAAACTACAATCTCTTCATATTCTTCTACTGAGTTACCAACTATTATTAGGATATCTCTTTCTGCTCCCTAGAATGTACATAGGAGTCGAGGATAGCACCCCTCTAAGAAAACAAATTTCTTAGCTATCAAATTATCAAAATCTCATCTACTTTTATCCTTAAGTATGTCATAAGAGGTTGAATTATTTTTAATGTCCAGTTATATGTTTATATATGTTATAACCTCTCCAACACTTGTTGTTTCCTGACTTGTTAATTTTGGCCATTCTGACTGGTGTAAGGTGGTATCTATATATAATGTATAATGAAAGATGGATAGATGACATTAGGTTATACTTATACCAGAGATTATCTGCTTTAAAACCTGTGGGTGCAGATACAGAGTGCAGAGATCCCATCAATGAATGGTAGACTATAAACACAAAATACAATGAAATAGTATAAAGAGTTTAAGGATCTAAAGGCATTGTTCCTAGTTCTGATTATATCTAGATTTGAGAAAAAATAACTTAAGGTCTATGTGTCTGAGTTTCCCTTCTTATAAAATGAGAAGGGATTAAGGCTAGATTAGGGGTGGCAAATAAGTCTTAACTCAAGTGCCAACCTCGATCAATTTGAAGTGGTTGTCTGAAGAGTAAGGGTATGCATCTGAGACCAGCAACATTATGCTGAAATCAATTAAGAAGGTCGGTCCTGGTTGGGGGAGAGGAAATGATAGCATATATGCCCATATTAGCTATCCCAAGAGTAGATAATCTTTAAGTCCTGGCTCTATGAGTCAGTATTTTTCTGCCATGTGACAATGAGAATACATGGAAATTGTTGATCTTCTTGTTCCTTGGTTGCCTTTAATTGTTCCAGTTCATTTACAATACATTTTCTCACAACTGAATGTGACTCCAATGCTAACACTAATATTTAACAATTTTATAAGTGGCAGACTTCTACAGTATTTTCAATATTTCTTTCTAGATCTTCCCCCTCCTCCGGTGCCACCACCTGCTATAAAGTCACCCACTGTCCCATCCAAGGCACAGCTGGAGGTGCGACCTGTAATGGTACCAAAGCTCCCTTCTATAGAAGCAAGAACAGACAGATCGTCAGATAGAAAAGTGGGCAGTTACAAGGGGAGAGAAGTAGTGGATGGAAGACAAGTTGCTGACATGAGAACCAATCCAGGTGACACCAGAGAAGCACAGGAACAGCAAAATGATGGGAAAGGACGAGGAAACAAGGCCGCAAAACGAGACCTTCCACCAGCAAAGACTCACCTCATCCAAGGTACTGATTTATTCAAATAGCCAATAAATACAGATTGAACGTATGTTTGCAAGGTACACTGTTAGTTTCTCTTTCAGCATAGGAAAACAGATGAGATTTAGAAATTTACTCTCTAATGGAGGAGACAAGCATATACTCAAATAATTTTAATATAATTAAATTAAATATGTAACATTATATAAGACTTCCTTGGAGAGGTGTCAGTTGAGTTGGGTTTTAAAGGAAAATATGATTCCAACAGGTTAAACAGAAAAGGGGTAAGCAGGTAAAGGAAGTAGATGGAGGAAAAATGTGTGAGTATAAATACAAATGTTTGGTGAACATTGATTTCTAATTCTGCCAGACACAAATAATGAAAGATAAAACTAGAAAGGTGGTTGGGCCAGATTGGGAAGGTGGAAATATGATACAGACTGTGGGATTTACGATATAATCAGTGGTGAGCCAGCAAAGAATTTTGAACAAGAAATGACAGAATTTGGTTTTGAGAAAAGTAACTGGCAGCATTCTATCGTGAAGGAAGAGACATTGGACTTGGGTAGATAAAGGTATCAGATCATTGTAAAATATCTAGATATAAACTATGAAAACACTGAATTAAAATAGTTGGGTGGAGAAAAGAAGAAAATAGCCTACATCGGTATTTCAGAGATAGAACCAATGGTGACTAATTGAAAGTAGAAAAATAGAATGAAATTATGGAGTAAAGCAGAAGTTACTCAGATATTCATTAGATGACCCTGTTGACCAGTGGAACCCAGTTGTATTAACCAATGCAGAAAAAATATATATACAGAAAAGATGTCTTAGGGAAAAAAATTTTCAATTTTGAATGGATTAAGATGCTGATAAGAGCACAGATACAAAGAAAATCAGTAAGACTTTAGAAAACTAAGTTTAAAGATCAGGAGAAAGGTTGTGAGTAGAGAGTTGGTTTTAGAAATAGCAACACAATTGTATGAATTACAAAGGCCAAAGCTATCAGTAGTGATACACTGGTTATTGTGGAACAATCAATTCTCTGGGAGAAAAGCAAAGCAAAATCCTAATTTACAGCCATTTACTCATTTCTGTTGAGTAGTTACTTCCAAGGTGACTGGTTTCGAGCTGCTAATATGAGTCACTGAATGTGGATTTGGGAAGACTTGCATACTCTTCTTCTGAGAACATGTGAACCAACTCTAACACACAAATCAGCAGTGATCATATTCAACGGTTAGGCACAAGAATGACTTTCTACAGTGGAAATTAAGATGGATCTACCAAGAGATATAAAATAATCAAGATCTCCAAGCCAGAGAGAAAAGCATCCTAGAAAGAATGAAGGGGGAAATTTTAAGATAAAGAAGTCTAAAATGCCACCCAGAAGTAAAAGCTGGGTGTTGACAGGAGATGGAGGCTGGAAGAACACATGAGGATTTCAATATGTTACTTGTGGGTGGTATTCAGAAGAATTGTTTTTAGTATTGTCAGAACAGAAGCTGTAGGGGGTTGTAAGGTAAATGGAAATTGTGGAAGAAAGGTGATAAGCTCTTTTCAGAAGGTTGGGAAGAGGAGAAGTTGGGAAAGAGTTTGCCAGGAAGACCGAATTTGTAGAAATGCTTTAGGATAGGATTATTAGAGATGAAGGAGAAGAAAACATTTAGGAAAAAGGGGGAGATTGATGAAAGAGCCTGAAAAGAGTATTAGGGAAAGGAATCTTAGAAGCCTTTGGGGGCGCTTGACCTACTACTGTATTTTAATAGGTATATTGGGGTAAGATTAGACATCAATCTCTTGTTCTGTTTATTATGAGCCCCCGGGCATTAGCAACTTTCTTTCAAAATAAGAGCCAGTTTCACTCTGTTCTGTGACAGGAAGCCTGAACTCCTAATCCAGGCAGGGACTCAGCAGCAAAGTGATAAGTATAAATACCTTTCAGGCAGACAGCTCTGCTATGTGATAGCAAAGTGCTTGGTGTTATCACCACAACCCAAAGTTTGAAAAACAGCCTACTTTTGATCAGTTAAGCAAAAGGTGATGTGGCTTTTGTGAACTTTTGACCCATTCTATACTCCCAATAGTGGTTTATAAATATAACATAATGACATAACTGATGAAGTTTATATGTGGCCCAAAAGGACAGACCAATTTGCTGCTACAAGTAAGCTTTCTCTAAAGCATTGGGATTCTTCAGGAGAAGATTTTACCTGGAAAGATCTTGGTGTATGCAGAATCAGAACAAAGTGATGAAATTATTTTATCTATCTTTAGAGATTTAATAAGTTGTCCTTTGTGTTATAAAAATATTTCTAACTAAAAACTATTACTAGAACCATTATTCTAGAAACAAAGAACCCTATTTCATGGAAAACACTGAGGTACACTGACCAGATTATTATTTTATAGGTCTTGCTTTCCCAAATTCTTACTTGAGCCATAACCCTATGATATGTTTCATTAAATGATCATTTCTATGCATTGCTATAATTTCACCCTTATAATTCAGATGACATTATTTAAAATGAAGGAGGCACCCTAATTTACATGTTTAATGAATGGTCATTTTTAATTAAAGAGAGTGGTCTTCTAGACTTGAATGACTGATCTTTTTGCTGACATTTACCTCAATTAGTGCAATTTATTTCTGCATATATCAAACATCCATTGTGTCAGAAAGCATTGTACTGGTCCTGAGATTTATGTGTAAACATGAACCTTTACCTCATGAAGCTTATAGTCAGAGACAGAGATAAGTATCTACACGTTGACAGATATGCTCAGAGTTGATATAATGTGTATGATACTATACTTGAGAGTCCAAAGAAGGGACAGTTAGCCCAGTCTTATGGAGTATGTAAGGTAAAGAAAAACTTCTTGATCTTTTTAAGCTGAGTGTTCAGGATGGGTGAAATTTAATTTGGGTAGGAAAAATAGATAGATTATTCTGCCAGAGAAACTCAGTGTGAAAATCTCTGAGGTACATTGAAAAGATTATAAGAAATTCAGCATTCCTAAATAGTAAAGGTAGTCAGAGGAGAAGCTCTTACGGTAAAATGTAAGCATAAGTCACAGAGTGCCTGTAGTTCCTGAAAGAAGGCAGCTTAGTGATTATGGTTAAGAGTGGAATGGGTTGAGGCAGTGATTTATTATTAGATATTTACAATACCAGGATGAGAGATCGGGAGAATACAAAGCAGGCTATAGGAGCAGAGATGAGTGAGTAGGAAAATTCAAAATTTAACATTGTTTAGTGTTAAAAATGAGGCTCATCTGTGTATATTTGAATTGTGGAAAAGTACATTTAAGGCTTACTAGAAGGTGGTTGGAAGGGAGGGAAGACTCTAAAATAATTTCAGTTTCTATATAAGTTGTCCTAATAATTAGTATTTTCATTAACCGTATTAAGGAATATGGAGAGGAAAGAAAAGAGTGGATATAATGAAGTCAGTGTTGGACATATTGAGTTTGAGGGATACTTAAGAGAAATAGTTCACCATAGATCAGGAGTTGGAAATACAAATTAATGATTTATCATGATAAAAAATTAAATGTACTCATTCATTCACTCAAAACTATCAATATGTCAAGCTGAGAGTATATCAAAACACAAAATACGAGATACTTCCCCCATGACAGTTACAATCTAGAAAAGGTTAAAGTCGGCAGTGAATTTTCTCTTTCATTGTAGTAACATGGGCATGGATATATTTTCATGGGATTCAGAGTAAATGGGAGTTGTGTCTACCAGTCCTGAGTCCAAATTGCTTTAAAAAGCTTCATTGAGGGGTGCCTAGGTGGCTTAGTTGGTTGAGTGACTGCCTACGGCTCAGGTCATGATCCCGGAGACCTGGGATTGAGCCCCGCATCGGGTTCCCTGCTTGGCAGGAAGCCTGCTTCTCCCTCTCTCACTCTCCCTGCTTGTGTTCCCTCTCTAGCTGTGTTTCTGTCTGTCAAATAAATAAATAAAATCTTAAAAAAAAAAAAAGAAGAAGCTTTGTTGAACTGTAAGGACAGGAAGAAAGTATTGCTTCATGTAGAGCATAGTAAGGGCAAATTTTGAGCAAGAGAGGGATTTTATATTGTAGTCCAACAAAAACTAAAGTCAATGGAGAGAAAAAGATTGATGGAACAGGGACAGAGGTGAAGGTCCCAGGATTCCCGTGCTATGAAGCAAAAGTTTAAGAACCGTGGTCTTTGTGGATAGGGAGTCAGCAGCGAGTCCAAATCTGGATGAGGGGTGGAAATTGTGATGAATAGAATGGAATGAGAAAGGTACCATCAAGGTGTCCAAAGGGTGGAGTTGACAGGCTTTGGAGAGAAGTAAGTAGCTACAGAATCCATCAGTATAAACAGCACCAAATTAAAAGCAGTGTGGAGACAGAAATTCAGGAGATGGTATTTAATTAGAATGACTTTGAGCTAGCAACGATGGCAGGCTTCTGAGAGTCAGGGTTCCACTATGTAAATGTGGTTTTGAAATGGAGGTTGACAACTTGGTGTCTGGAAAGTGGACCTGGGCTTGGTTCTGTTTCAGTAGTTTGAGGAAAGTGGACTTTGTTTCTATCACTGCATTGAAATAATCCTTTATAGTTTGCATAGGGATTTCACTATCCCCTCTGTTTTTACAACACTGGGTAGATATTATTGATACTTCTTTAGAAAAGTGGAAACTAAAGCCTGCAATAGTTGGAGATCATATAGTGAAGGATAGAACTGGAAGCGAAGTCTGACTCCAGGTTTGGTTTACCTCTTCTAATGTTGCTCCCACATGAGTTTGAGGTGAACAGGAGCTCGTAAGTGAAATCAACTTGAATGCCAAGCACTGCCAGGAAAGACAATGAGGTTTGTTATTTTCTTTTTCCAGACAGTGCTGCCTTTTTAATTATTGTTATAAAATGTTCTCATCTATTCCTCAAAAACACTGATGCTTCCTCATTCAGAATGACAAACATAAGTGATGTTAATTATGCCTTGAAAATGTACTATGGGGTTCATATACACTTATTATATTTCATTACACAGAGGATATTCTACCTTACTGTAGACCTACTTTTCCGACATCAAATAACCCCAGAGATCCAAGTTCTTCAAGCTCAATGTCATCAAGAGGTTCGGGAAGCAGACAAAGAGAACAAGCAAATGTAGGTCGAAGAAATATTGCAGAAATGCAAGTTCTTGGAGGATATGAAAGAGGAGAAGATAATAATGAAGAATTAGAGGTATCTATAACTGTTTTCCAAGTTTCCCAGCATTATACTTGTTGTATCGGCCTCCAAGTCATGAATATTTATCAATCTGCAGAAATGTTACTGTTTTACCACAAACCCTAATGTTAGTGATGCCAGGGACTGAAATTCTGTGAATTTAATGATTTTCTTGAAATGTGTTCCAAAGCTGTAAATGGGGATAATAGCTTCTTTTTAGATCTTGAGGGCATATTCATCTGCAGATATTCAGATAAGAAATTTATATGGCAAACCTGTTGTTAGGAAATAAGAAGTATTTATCCAGATATTATATTTCATAGTGTTATAAAAATAGTTATAAAAAACAGTAAGGTGACAGAGTTATAAGGATTTAAATGGGGGGTGCTTAGCCTATGTTACCATCGGCCGCCTTAGTAATCACTGGGGTTAATCTAACTAATTTGACCAACTATCTTCCACCTTCTTTCTTCTGAAAATGAGAACTTGATCCTTGACTCTAACCTTCCCAGATGGAGGAGAACACATTTTGAGTCAAATATATACTCTTACTCTTTTGTTGGAATTTATAGATAACGATACAAGATAGAATTGGCAGTACATCATATCGTATCACAAAATCACCTCCTATTTTTAGGATAGTGTTTTCCCATTTAATAAAAAAAAGTCTTGAGGGCAAATTTCTCTTCTCACAAATATATTTAATTCCAAATAGATTGTTAAATGAACATTAAACTGAACTTTTGAAAATAGAAGATGGAACATTTTAAAGAATGATGTCTAATTGAATTTTCTGTAATACCCAAAGCATTTTCATTTTAACATTTGGAATAAGAAGACTTTCCTCCTACAGTTGTTATGAAAAGTTCTTTTGTTTATTTATTTTATTTTATTTTATTTTTTTTTTAAGTAACAGAACCTTTCTGGAGGACAGAAAGTCATCATACATAACTCTAATACTTAAAACTGATACAATTTGAACTACAATGTTGAGTTGGTGCCGGAGGGAGTAGAAAAATCCACCTTCTACAGCTCCTCTCTCCCCTACACCACATGCTCCAGTACACAGTTTGGTACTTGCAGAGAACTACTGTTGGATTTTCTATCAAAACCGACTAACGACAAATGAGTTAGTTGCCATGAACGCTTTCTAACATATACCGGGTAATGAATGAAGGAATACCAACTGTAAGGTTGAAAACATAAATCAACAAAACTCTAAAACTGTACTCTAAGATTTATTTTCAAATTTAACAAACACTTTTCTCTTTAACAGGAAACTGAAAGCTGAAGACAACCAGAGAGGCTTGTGAGATCTAATGCGAAAATTATCACTCAAGATGCCTCATGTCTGATGACACATGACGCCAGATAAAATGTTCAGTGCAATCAGAGTGTAAAAATTGTCCTTTTTTATTCCTCTCATTGGAATACCGTTTTTAAAAATTTTATTGGAGTTTTATTGTTGTTGCTTGATCCTTATCCCTAATGAAGAACTTCCCTATTCCCCTCGCTGTTGGAACAAACCCTGACACTTACTTCCAGCAAGGGACCTATTTGACTTCTTGCTTCAGCCATCAGCCAGCAAGAGAGAATGACACAGTTCTTTTGCATTTTGCCCCCAAGATATGGCATTGCACTGCTTAGATACCAAGCCAGTTTTCAGCAAAGTATTGATCAAAGATTGATTAATCAACCTCATGCCAAGGGCTCTCAAGACATAATCTTTCTATAACCAACCGCTAAGGCAAATACTTCATTTTAACATGATTTTTCAAATCACTCTTTCATACCACCCTCTGCTGGGAGAAAATAAAATATAACAAATGCCAAACAACCACAAATCAATTTGGGATAGAAACATTGTAAATAGATACTCTTTGCAACCCCTGGTGGTACTTTATTTTGTCTTCATTTCAATCACTGAAGTATATTCTTCTTGGAAATATACTTTTGGAGAAGTAGGGGTAAGCCAGTTGGATCTCTGGTTGTCTAGTCATTGTCATAAGCCTAGCAAAAAACCTTGTTCTATTTTTCAATCAAATGCAATTATAAATGCATATTACAAACAAATGAATGTTTTTAATGACCAATTGAAGAAGGACATCCCTATCTTAACTGGCCTAAATTTCTTCTGGTAGAGTCAGTTCAACTTTCGGAAGTGCCACTTAAGGAAGTTTGATTTTTGTTTTTGTAATGCACTGTTTTAATCTTTTTTTTTTTTTTTTTTGGTTTAAAAGCACAATCACTAAACTTTATTTGTAAACCATTGTAACTATTAACCTTTTTTGTCTTATTGAAAAAAATGTTGAGAAGCGTTTTTAACCTGTTTTGTTCATGCTCTATGTTTGTATTTGGAATATTTGAATGATGACAGATGGTGAAGTAATGTGCGTACTTTATTGTGGGCCATGAACCCAATGGTTCTCACTTTTTCTGGACTTAAAGAAAAAAAGGTTTAAGTTTGTTGTGGCCAATGTTGAAACTTATAAGATTCTCTTATAAGCTCAAAGAGAGGCATTAATTGTTTTGAGTTGCCAAATGCCCTCTGACCGTAGATTTTTATGATCCTTTTTTGTTGTTATACGAATTTCATTGACTTGATAATTGGTGCTATTTGAAGGGGAAAAAAAAATGTACATTTATTCATATGCAGGTATCAGACCTGACCCCACTGGAAAACAAAGCCAAACAAAACTGAACCACAAAAAAAAAAAAAAAAAAAAAAAAGCTGGTGTTCACCAAAAACTAAATGTGTTCACTTAGATAATTTGAAAGTTACATAGAAAGGGTGTGCAGTACTAAGGGAACAATTCATGTGATTAATGTTTTCATTATGTTCATGTAAGAAACCTCTTATTTTTAGCCATAATTTTACATACTGAAAACCAATAATCAGAAAAGTAATTTTGTCACATTATTTATTAAAAATGTTCTCAAATACATCATTCTTTCTTGTGTTGATTTCTTTTGTTTTTTCATTGTGTGATCAAATTTATTCCATTTAATCACAAAGTTGTGCTGTCTTAACATTTCACCACTATATTATCAGATGAGTGAAAATTCTGAACAACCAGGCTTTACTTATGAGGAAATATTCTCATTTTACTCCATGGAAATTAAAGATATAAGATCAATCAAAACCTAGAAGCCACTTGATCATAGAATACCATTTTAATATTAAAGAAGCACTAACGTGTTTGTGTGTATCTGAATTTCAGGTAACCTATTTCTGACATAGTTAGGATTCAAGTATGATACATTTAATTTGTAAAGTTTGGACCACTTATATTCCATCAGAAAGAAAATTACATTAACCAAAATACTGGTTAGTAACTATCTGCTTATTGCTTACAATTCATGTGAAATTTTAACAGTTCTATACCTATCATGTACTGAATTGAACATTGTTGTTTATTAGATTAAGGTTAGCATATTTAAGTATTAATTTTGGATGGATGAGATGAGCAATAGAATCTAGTGAAGGTTTTTTCCTATGTGATATATATATATGAATATATATCATAATATATATGAATATATATAGTTAAATTTTGTGTTGATCACAATTTGAAAAACTGGGAAAATTTTGGACAACAGAAAAGAAGGGGGATGTATTTTGAAGGCTAATTTTACAAAAATGAAGTAATCGCCAGCATCTGCTTAGGTCCATAGTTTAAGAAATCAGTTTCCAACTCTTTCAAGGGAAACATTGGAGAGCCATGTTCAATGGTCTAATTTTTCTCTTCCCTTGTTGAGGAGACTGTAAGTTAGTCTCTATTTATTTACATCATGCGATATACATACGGATTATGTGTATCAGAGGGCCTGGGTTTGAGTCCTGGTTTTGTCATGAGCTCTGTTTCCCTGGACATGCTACTTAATCTCTAAGTCTCAGGTTTCTCCACCTGTGGATTCAGTAATGCCTACCTCATGGAGCTGTTGTCATGATTTAGTGAGTTAATTGTATATGACATGGACTCTGTAAACCCCCTAAATAATATAAGGCATTGTACTTATAGATTGAAATTCATTGCACACATTCTATCCTCACTTTTCACATGTAGTTTGTTCCTAAAAACTTGCAGAATTAAAAACCTATCAAAGTGTAAGTGTGGTTCGAGGATGGAGGTGGTTCCATTTCCAGTGAGTAAAATTCACTGTGAAATTCCTGTTCATGGAATAAATTCTTGGTGTATTTGTTTATTTCCTTGCTTATGAATTCCTGAGGGCCACACAATGGGTGGTGACGTGGCGTTTTCAGTACATGTTTCACAATTCAGGTGTGCAAGCCTGTTGCTCAACTTCAGAATAACTACTGTATTTAGGACTGCTGTTCTGCCTAGTGGCAGAGAATATAATATAATTTTCATTCTAGATGAACTCAATCATATCTAACTTTCTTGCTCATTTCAGATATAAAATCTGAATTTTCTCTTCCCTATCCTCTCTACAGGTGGCATCAAGATTCAGATGTGTATGTGTGTTGAGAGTGAGGGACAGTAGGGACTCTTGACATTTTGCTGTTGTCAAAGTTTCCAATAGTCTTGAAACCTTTTATGCTGCAATTTTTTTCCCCTATCTTTTTTTTTTTTTTAAGATTTTATTTATTTGACAGAGAGAAACACAGCTAGAGAGGGAACACAAGCAGGGGGAGTGAGAGAGGGAGAAGCAGGCTTCCTGCTGAGCAGGTAGCCCCATGTGGGACTCGATCCCAGGTCTCCAGGATCATGACCTGAGCCGAAGGCAGTCGCTTAAACAACTGAGCCACCCAGGCGCCCCTCCCCTATCTTGGTGTACCTTATTCATTGACACTCTCCTGATACTTCTAAGCCCTGTAATGTAGGTTGGGTGCAGAGAAGTGGAAATGGGACTGTCATATGCTCTTCCATGCCATGCTGAAGTTCTGGAGACTTGGGTATGAGGCCCCGTCCTTGGGCCTCACAAGATACTCCTGTCTCTTTAACTGCTTACTATTTAGGCTGTGTGTGTGTGTTGGGCGAGTGGGGAGTGGCTACTCCTGAAGTTAAAAGAAATAAGACTTGGTTCTGGATCTCAACCATCTATGCCTGAATCTTGGCTCCGTGAATTACTGGCTATAGCCAGGGGAAAATTACTTAGTGAATCTGTTTTAATCATTGAATGGTGTATTAAGAATACACACTTTACAAGGTTGTTTGGATTAAATGAATTCATACGTGCAAAGTACATAGCAAATGCTCAAGTATTTTTTGGACAATACCTCCTGCCTCTGTGATTTTGAACTGGGAAATGCTACATAGGTTGCTCTACTTTCAGACTCCTAAAACTCTGCTTGACCAGAAACCCCAGTGACACACTCACCATATCTAATTCTCTCACCTCATGTTTAATTCTCTTCCCAGTGAGATGGAACATGAAGAGGAGGTGGTGAAGGAGAGAGAGAGAGAGAGAAGGGAAGAGAGAGAAGGGATCATGCATATTGCTTCCATGCCATGTCTTTGTTGTACAGACCTTAGCTCTTGTAACTCAGCCTTCATTCTTATATAGGGCTCAAGAATCTATTTTGAAAGCCCAAAGGCAGTGTTGTATTGCTTTTCTATGGTAATCATTCCTTTGCATTTCTCTGGTAATCATCTGAGGGCAGTACACATAGAAAGCCCTCTCATATGCTGGAAGTAGGAAGTGCAATGGTAGAGCAGGAAATAGCCTATAGCAGGTGCAACGCCTGTTAATATTTCAGTATACGATCTTGCTACGAAAGGATATAATTAAACATGAAAAAGAGGTTACTCTTTAAAAATAGAAATATCTGTTCTCAAATTCTAGTTTTCTCAGCTATGTCAAGAGAATTTAGCAGAAATTTAAAAGAAAAAAAAAAACACAAAGACTTGGCACCAGACCAAACTAAATATTGAGCATCAGAGTTTAAAGATTACTTTGACGTTAACAAGTTTTAGGGATTTTTTTCTAGAAAACTACAGGCATTGACCTTTTCTTTTCATTAAAGAATCTGTAGCAGGACTTCCAACCAAGAACCTTAAGCACCCTCTGCTTTTGGGTGCCAAAAATCGGTTCCTATTTTGGTATTGATGCTCAAGATTTTTCCCACATATGAATACACCCCCAACCATGGAGTCTGGTGTCTGCTCATTAAGGTCAGATTTTGTCTGTTACACACCAAATGACTGTCATCTCTACCCCAAATACATCATTCTCATCAGCAGTTATATTTTAGTTGTTTCCTCATTTTTATAAAATGACCAAAAAAATGAAATATTTGGATAGCACTGCAAAGACAAGGGACAACTATGCCAAAACCAAGTTGTTTGCTTAGCCTACATGTGTTTCCACTGTAACATTCTGAATTTAGTGGCTTAAACAAATGAATACCCAATGAGCAAAAATGTGGAATATGTGGAAAAGGAATGTAAGAAATTCCAGATCTTGGGCTTAAAAATAAATATTTACTCACATAAGGAATAGAAATATATAAAGCTATTTTGAGTTAGCAAGTTGATTTTTTACCAAATCCCAACATTTTTTTAGATGTATCAGTGTATAAGAAAACAAATCTTGCTTTATTTTTCAAAAACTAGTTAATCAATTGTTCTTAAAATTTATTGTCATTCTTTTTATTATTATTATTTGACAGAGAGAGATCACAAGTAGGCAGAGAGGCAGGCAGAGAGAGAGGAGGAAGCAGGCTCCCTGCTGAGCAGAGAGCCCTTTGTGGGCCTCCATCCCAGGACCCTGAGATCATGATCTGAGCAGAAGACAGAGGCTGTAACCTACTGAGCCACCCAGGTGCCCTTTATTGTCATTCTTAACACATGAGACTAACTAATTAGCATTTTAGGTGCTATTAGTTTAGAGAAAGTTGCAATTTTTGTCTGCCTCTTTCCTTTATTCCCTGTTTTGAGTGCTAGTGAGAGAGAGGACAACAAATGAGTATTTAAAAAAAATATTTTCAAAGATACTTGTTCTCCAGAGGCCCCAAACCTGTGTTTCTCAAAGTGATGTCCATGAACATCTGTCTTCTACTTATAAATTCCTGATTCCTGTCCTGATCCTGCTGGATCAGAATCCCAGGAGGCAAGACCTAATAATTTGTATTTTAGAAACAGTCGCAGGTAAATTTATGTTTAAAAAAATAAAGTTCAAAAACTACTACCCTAACAAATCAAGTATATGGTTCATGGTGATATACCTGAAATTGGAATGAACCTTTGAGTTGGCAGAGTCTTGTAATCATTTTCAGCCAAGCAATAGTCATGATGTAGTTTTGATAGTCTGTTATTAAAAAACAGGTCTCATACAAACAGAAAGTGAGCATTTGTCAAATTTTATTTACCTCATTAACAAGGGAATCAGCAGGAAGATCAAGAATATCTGAAAAACAGTTGTGGAAGGAACTTAATTATGATTGCTAAGTTAGCTTTCTACAGGGCAATACAAGCAAGTGTTAATATTTCTGTTGAACGAGAGAATCATGATGCCTGTTTTTCTCTTTAGTTTAAATACTAGGCTTCAGAGCTACTATTATATGCAATTAGTCAAAAATGTACTTTGATAATTTGCATTACCTCAAAAGAATCAGATGAGGGTCAAACAGTGACTTAGTCTGGTTTGTTTCTCTCGGAGGCAGAATCTGAAACAAAGACATAGGTGCAAATAATTTATTTCGGAGATAATCCCAGGAAGTGAGTTGGGGACCCTGAGGGGAATGGGAGGAGATGTCAACACAGATACTTTAAATTTGGTGAAAGTTCCTCCAGTGGCGACTCTACTGGCTCTTTTGAGAAGCATGCAGAATCTTTCCCTGAGTCCTTCCCATCCATGACAGGTGGGGGGAACTTTATCAGTTTACTCCTACTTCCCCATTGGTTGCAAGCTGCTGGTGGGGGAGGGGTGGGGTAGATGAGGGAGTTCTCTCTCAAGCCCTGGTGAGCAGACCAAGTAAGAGTAGAGGACACTGAGTCAGAAAGTGGATATGCTTTATGGCAGGTGTCTGAGATGGGAAGGTGCCAAGAAGAGGTAAGTCTGACCTCAAAGGGGATTGTCTGCCACAACAGAGTCCTCCAAGCCATATACTATAAGCCAGAGATTGGGAGATGCTTTAGCATGATATCAAAAATCAAGCAATCATTAAATTACTTTTTCAAATTTAAGAAATTTTCTTTCAAACTGGGCACGTAAGAAATTAGTCATGTGTATTCATATTATTATCACTGCTGGAATTCTTACTGGTTATCAATTGTTGGTACTTTGTGTGTTGAGTTTAACTGTCATTTAACATACTTTGAAAATATTTATACTATCAGAGTTGAAACAACACCGAAGCAAAAAAGATACGGAAATAGCAGTGAGGCTTGAGTTGGATCATTGGAGTAACTACAATCATGGATTTTCTAACAGCAATAAGCTTTACAGTACCTATGAAAGAAAAGTATTTATAATTAAAGTTGTGCTTTATAAAATACACACAAACAATGCAAATGAATACAGGAAAAATGGCTAAATTCCTTAGAAAGACATGAAATTCCAAGCAAACTTGAGGATGGTGTAGCCATTTATGTGTTCTGCAAGACTCTCATTGAGGCATTGCCTTTCAGGTGACCTTGCTAGCATTTACACAATGGCATGTAAATAAAGCTCTTTCAATAGGGTCTTATATCTGATAAAATACTCTAACATTTCTGCAAATCCATCACCTTAAATAAATGGGCTCAAAGTTTTTATATGGATTTGATACTTTTTTTTTCATTTGGATCTTGGGTACCATTGTAAACTCCACATATTAAGACTGAAGTGAGAGGGGCGCCTGGGTGGTTCAGTCATTAAGCTTCTGCCTTCCGCTGGGGTCATGATCCCAGAGTCCCAGGATCGAGCCCTGCATCAGGGCTCCCTGCACAGCGGGAAGCTTGCTTCTCCATCTCCCACTCCGCCCAGCTTATGTTTCCTCTCTCGCTGTCAAATAAATAAAATTTTACCAAAAAATTTTTAAGAAGAACTGAGAGTTGGAGTTTTGATTGACTGATTTTTAAAGAGTTTATGTATTCAAGAGAGAAAGCATGATAGAGCATAAGAGGGGGAGTGGCAGAGGGAGAGGGAGAAGCAGCTCCCCCCCCCCCGGGAACCCCCATAGGGCTAGATCCCAGGACCCTGAGATCATGACATGAGCCAAAGACAGATGTTTAACCAACCAAGCCAACCAGGAGCCCTGAGGATAGGTTTTAGACATCCTTCTTCCATTTGGGCAAAGGTCTGAGCTCTTCAGTCTTGAGTAAAACAAAGCTTTTGATGCTTCCTGCTTAAGTGATTTCCACTGTCAAACTCAGCTTCAGGAAATCACAAAAGTAACCTGGGTAACTAGGGCTTCTGTTCCTACCCTGTACTTCAGGGGCCTCCCACACTTTGGAGTGCCTTCCTGAAGTTTCTAAAATCCTCCTCTGCTGGCTGAGACTTGCCAGTGTCCAGATGGGGACTGATGTAGGCCTGGGACCCCTCATGTGGCATCCATAACCCAAGGAGCTCCAGAATTCAGATCATTGTCTATAGGATTGCCCTGGGGCCCTGTGAACTGCCCCTCTCACCCCGTGGTTCCAGGAGGGTGATCTGGTTGGTGGATTGCTCACACTGGCCGGCATATTTCTTTCATAAAATCGAGTCAGATCGTGCTCTCACAATGATGCTCATGTGTTTGAGTTGGAATGACTCATGCTGTTTATATCAACAGAGGCCCCCCAGAAGTATTTACCCTGGCTGCCACAAGAGGGTTGCCCTGAGCCTAGGGAAAACTTTTAAGCCAGCCTAATAAAACTTGAGGTTTAACATAGAACACCTGTTAATAGACTGCTTTTTGTCTTTCACAATACAGAAGTTTCAATACTATACAGGTAATAACCTTATCTACTTGTTCTTGCTAAAGTTCTGTGTAAATACTAAATGCCTCTTCAGTTTGTATGTGAGACTGAGTGCTTCTATGTGTGCCTGTGATTTTGGTGGGCAGACAGTGATAGAGTAAGGTAATAGTTCTTCATATAAGTTCTGTTTGCAAGGCTGCGGAACAAAATTATGCAGCGTGTTGGTAAGGGCTTGGAGAGCAAAAGGCATCTGAAATAATTACTGTGGGAAATACCATAAGAAGTAAATTAGGAATAAATAGTTTGGGGAAAAGATGAGTCATTTATTGTGTACCTGCTATGATTTAAATATGTCATCAGGTTGAACTTTCACCCAACTTGGAGTGAGATGGCTAGGCTTAATCCCTCCTGATAGATGAGTAAGCCAAACTTTCGAAGACTAAGAAATTTGCTGAAATTCACAATAGGAAAATATAAACAGAGTGTGGCTGTGAAGCCAGCTTCAAGTCTAGTGCTCTTTCCAGACATTAAAACTGCTTCTCAGAAATGTGAACCCGGTTAATCGACTTTAGAAACAATACTCAACTTCCTTTCTTAAATCAGCTATAACTGAAATGGAGAAAGAAGAATGGTGTCTGCTTTGGGAAAGAGGAATGAATCAGTAGTGGCTAAAAATGTTGTTTCCATCAAATATTTAAAAGTTCCATTATCTTTAGGGGAATCTGACTGGCTCAGTTGGTAGGATGTGTGACTTGATCTCAGAATTGTGGTGGGTTTGAGCCCCATGTTGGGTGTAGAGGAGACTTAAAATCTTAATTCCTTTATCTTTAATTAATACACAAATCTTAAAATATTGCTTAGATTTCCAGAGATCATTTTTAAAAATAAACGATTAAAAAATAATTTCCAAAATGTGGTAATTGTGTGTGTGTGTGTGTGTGTGTGTGTGTATAGAATGTGTATATATATGTAGATATATATATGTATATATATATGTAGAATCCCATATTAAAGGAATTTTAACCATTTGACTTAGAGCTCCAAGTATGCCTACCTTTGTTTTATCAGGAAAGGACTTGAGAAGCTGCTCTAGGTCATACAACATTGCTTGCTAAGTGAGAATTTTTCATTGTTTTGTCTAATCCAGGAATTCAGTTGCTCCTATTTCGCCTCTCTATGGGGAAGAGGCATCTTTTGGAGAGGTTGGGACATTTTTTAACCTATCTTTTTAAAATAGACTATGACATTTACAGTAAGCCATACCTGATGACTTCAAATGCTTCAATACTTTGGGGGAAAATAAGTCAAGAAAAATAATAAATTATTCTGACTAATAATATACCTATGCATAGGATTAGCATATATTTGGAAGCTAATATATTTTATCTGGATGATTTACTATCAACCATTGTTAATTAAGCCTCACATGTTTCAAGTGTGCATTTACTTAAACAATAATTTTGAATAAACTTGATTTCTTATGTTGCTATATAATATGGTGCCAAAAATATGGCTACTGGACTATCCTAAAATTCTTAGTCACCCTGTACAAAGTCATCAAAAGTATCTGATTAAGTTATTTACAAACTTTTGCTCAACTTCTTACCTTGATTTCAAGTGAGGCTCTCTCCCATCCCCCCACCCCCTCCCTCCAAGTCCCTCAGTTTGTTTCTGTGTCTAAAGTCTCCCTTGTTTTGTTTCTCTCCATGAATTGCCCTACGTCCCCTTTCCTTTCCTTCTCCTACTGTGCTCTATATTACTCTTTATGCACCACAAGTAATCAGCATAATCTCTTCCAGTCCAATCCATGTTAATACAAAAGTTGGATATTCATCCTTTCTGATGGAGGCATATTATTCCATTGTATATGAGATCTTTTTTATAAGGAAACTAATTCCATTCTTGAGGTTCCACCCTTATAACCCAACTACCTCCTGAAGTCCCACTTATTTTTTTAAAAAAGATTTTATTTATTTATTTGACAGAGAGAAACACAGCTAGAGAGGGAACACAAGCAGGGGGAGTGAGAGAGGGAGAAGCAGGCTTCCCACCGAAGAGGGAGCACAATGCGGGCTCGATCCTCGGTCTCCATGATCATGACCTGAGCCGAAGGCCGTCACTCAACCAAATGAGCTACCCAGGCGCCTCTGAAGTCCCACCTCTTAATACCATCTCCGGATTTAGGTTTCAACATATGACTTCTAGGGAGGGTACAAATATTCATACTATAGCACATGGTAATAAAGGAGTTTGTTAAAACTCCAAACAGGATTTGAAGAGATATTTTGTCTGGATTATGGAAGGCTATAAAGGAAGTCATCAATTCATTTATAACATAAAAACTTGGGTTCTCTCAAAACCATACTCTTCTACTTGAAAAAGTATTAAATATGTTTTAAAATTAAAATATTGTTAGATGAGGCCTAAAGACAAATTCTTGATTATGCTTAAAAAAGGTTATTTGAATTATTTCTTTTGTTTTGGCCAGTTTCTATCCTTCTCCAACTAAAATAATTTTAGAATCAGATAAACTTAAAGAATCAATCAATAAAAACATGAAAGAATTAACTGATAAAATATATTAAGAATTTTTTAGATTAAATTGTTTTATATTTAATTTCTTTCTTTCATGTGTGGTGTCATAATGATGCTTCTGAACACAGGGTATACATATAAAATACATAAAATCCAACTCAATGTGGTTAGGCCATGAAAGAAATTTATGGTATAATGGGACTGAAAAAGCATAAGCAGACGTGGTTCCATCAAGGCTTTGATTCCATCTGTCTTTGAATCTCTTTGCTCTGATTTGTTCCACATGTTTCTTTCTCTCCAGCTGTTATCAAGATGGCCATAACAGACCAGCCTCAAGCCCCATATGATACCATACAGAGGCCAAGAGACAAAAGCAAGAAAGCACAATACTCTCTAAAAATTCATCCCAGTGATCCAAACTATTACATATGTTCTTTCCAGGACCAAGCCTATGTTCAGAGAAATACCACATACTGTTTGACTTGAGCCTGAATTCTCTTGGACTCATCAGGTCTTCTGCTGGAGTTACCCCTGAGATACATGGATTGCTTGTTGAAGACAACAGATGATGGAACACACCCAACAATGAGTAACACACACACATTCTTACTCATACATTTAGCAATTAGTCTGTTTAGCTTGCATACATGTTTATGCAGTAATTTTTAAAACAAGCATTAATTTTTTGACATTCTTCTCAGCAGGACACAAAGTAGATGGCCTATCTTCTGGCATCATGGTGAGATTGTGACTGCTTTAACCAATAAAATAGGCTTATTAACTTCTGAGGTTAAATCACTAAAATCCAAGCAGTGTCCTCTTGGTTCTTTGAACATTTGCTCTGCAGAAACACACTCATGGAACCCAGTTGCAATGCTGTAAAAATTCTAGCCACCTAGAAAGGTCTTGTGTGGGTCAATAGTCTCAACTGAGCCCAACTTTAGTGCCTGTCATGGGAATCTGGTGATTCCAACACTCAGCTATTTGAGTCTCCCCTCCTGCCCCCCACTGCTCATAACATCCCAGCCAAGATTTCATGGAGCAGCTGTGAAGACATCTCAGGACAAGCCCTCCCAGCTGTGCTTTGAATTTCTGACCCACAGAACCCACGAGCATCATAAAATTGATGTTACTTTATGCCGGTACGTTTGAGGTGGTTTGTTACATAGCACTAATAACCAGAACTGCTTCAGTGTCTTTAGTGAATAGGAAATCCACACACTTGGAAACAGGAAGAAAGAAAATCCCAAAACAAAGGGAGTTGCCAGGCATTTAAACAACGGCATATGTTTTGAGAGGGGAGAATGATGTTTTTGAAATAGAATGATGGTAAGCAAAAGCATCACGGTATACATTTAGCATCACTTTAATGATCCTCGTTGTACATATTCCAACTGTGAAGACTCTACTGCCCCTAATAATCCCATCAGGTCACTGGTTCTCAGGTTTTACTTTATAAACCAGAAATGTGCTGATTCTTTTCCTTTGACTGCATGTGCCAGAGAAGGTAGAGAGATTGTTGAAGGAAATTCTAAAGTTCAGGTGACAATTCTCCTACTAAGTAGCAGGGCCTAAATCATTCACTTAGATCATTACAATCATCTTTCCTCTTGCTTTCTCTTCCTACTTATAATCTTGTTGTTTATTCCTTGTTTGTAACTTCATCAAGGTAAGAGAAATGAATGGAAATGGGAATAGAAAATATATTAACATTTAATTCCATGTGGTAGGGATAAAGGCTTACTAGAGAAAATAGAAAATTAACAACTTGGAGAGTATTTCCCTGCTTCTTCATGATTTTTATGAAATTTTGTGGTTTACAAATATTTTCAAGTATGTTTTGAGATATGGTCTACAGATATGATCTAGTTTATGTATGAGATAACGGAGGTTCATGGTGTCTATGTCTTGCCCAAGGTCACAAATCTAGTCTAGGACTCAGACAGATAAAAGTCCTTTGCTCTAGTTTTGACTATAAGAAGTCTCATACTAAGCTCCTGCTTTTATCTATTTATTATTGGTATTTCAATATCCTTATTTTAATACTTTATTTTTCCCAATTAACTTCTCAAGAACCCCATCCCCTTGCAGGTAGTTGAATTTCTAGTTTTTTACCACCTAAAATCTCTAAGAGTCACCAGAGATTACTTAGTTCACAGAGATTTAGTCAGGCATAAAATTCCAAGAGAGAAAATAGAAACCTGAAGAACTTAATATACCATTTATTCTTGGCACATGGTATCAGTTTTGTAATAGTCCCGCAATTGTTTATGAGTTATCAGGTGTTACTGCCCTTCTAGGAACCCACCCAAGATATGCCACCCTCTCATGTTCAGTGTCAAGGAAATAGGTCATTTTTAAAAATTGAGATATAGGGGCGCCGGGTGGCTCAGTTGGTTAAGCGACTGCCTCAGCTCAGGTCATGATCCTGGAGACCTGGGATCGAGCCCCGCATCGGGCTCCCTGCTCGGTCGGAAGCCTGCTTTTCCTTCTCTCACTCCCACTGCTTGTGTTCCCTCTCTAGCTGTGTTTCTCTCTGTCAAATAAATAAATAAAATCTTTTAAAAAATTGAGATATAGTTGACATTTGGCATTATAATAATTTCAGGTATAGCGCACAACTGGATATTTGCCTAAATGGCAAAATAATTACCACAATAAGTTTAATTCTCATCCGTCACCACACATGGTCACAATTTTCTTCTTGTGATAAGAACTTTAAAGATCTACTCTGTTAGCAACTTTCAAATATGCAATGCAGTATTATTAACTGTAGTTGTATGCTATACAGTACATCCCAGGACTTACATATTTTATAACTGGAAGTTTGTACCTTTTGACCACCCTCACCTTTTTGTGCCCCCCCATCCCTCCATTTCTGGCGACCACCAATCTGTTCTGTGCGTCTATGAGCTTTTCGTTGTTGCTGTTGTCGTTTTAAATTCCACCTATAAATGGGATCATAGAGTATTGGGGCTAGGCTGGTGAGGGTGACATTTGTGTGACTTTGTGTAGCTGTAGAGATGGTGTGTCGAGGGGGTATGTGGAGGGCCCCAAACAAAGCTCTGCGGGAAGACGAGAAAGAGAAAGTTAGCTGCTGAGAACAGTGGAAAGTGGACAAAGCTGACAGCACTCGATGTTATGAGGAAGGCTTCCATTCAGGTTGGCTGGCCTAATCTTTTCTTCTGATTTCAGAATGGAATGGCACATTCAGGTTGTTATGTCCTTGGACCTTGGCTGAAGTCTGATTGAACCCATGGGTTCTATATTAGAAGCCTGCATCCGGCCCTACCTTCCAGGAACCTATCCTAGCACATGGTGGTACATTCTCATGTTCAGTATTAAAAAAAAAAATAGATCTTAATAAAATAGATCATTTTTTAAAAAACTGGATTACGTGGAGCTTCCAGTTTTGTAACATGTTGACCTAAAAATGGCTTACTTCTAAGAATGTTTAGTGGCTGAACCAACATCTCCAACCTAGATTTCCCAAATTATCAGGAGTCTTGTTTTCCTTTATTATTACACTTCTGCCCGGAGCTACTTTAGCCTACAAAAAACAAAACAACAAACTCATGACCTTCTAACATAAGGAAGCATGTGCTCTCAGTACAGCAGCCATAGTGATCCTTTTAAAAATACAGTTTTGGAGGGCGCCTCGGTGGCTCAGTTGGTTAAGCGACTGCCTTCGGCTCAGGTCATGATCCCGGAGACCCGGGATGGAGCCCCGCGTCGGGCTTCCTGCTCGGCGGGAAGCCTGCTTCTTCCTCTCACTCCCCCTGCTTGTGTTCCCTCTCTCATTGTGTTTCTCTCTGTCCAATAAATAAATAAAATCTTTTTAAAAAAATACAGTTTTGGGGGTGCCTAGGTGGCTCAATCGTTAAATGTCTGCATTCCGCTCAGGTCATGGTCTCAGGGTCCTGGGATGGAGCCCTGCATCAGCCTCCCTGCTCTGCAGGAAACCTGCTTCTCCCTCTCCCCCTCCCCCTGCTTGTGTTCCCTCTCTAGTTGTGCCTCTCTCTGTCAAATAAATAAATAAAATCTTTGAAAAATAAAAATAAAAATACAGTTTTGATCATCATTCTCTCTTTCATCAGTTTCTGACTTCCCTAGCTTGTCCCATGAATTCTTAGAAAATAGTGCAATTTAAGCTTTCCTCCCCCTTGTTTCTATTTACCTAAATTGGTCTCTAGTTCCCTGGCCTCCTGACTGCCCTGAGAATAAATCTGGCCGCCTACCACCTCTGGATATTTGAATTTGATATTCCCTGAGCTGGATGTGCTCTCCTAGCTATCCCCATGACTCACTCCCTTCCTTCAGGTCTTTGTTTTCTAAATAAGATCTTTATGACCACCCTATTTAAAATGGCACTTCCCCCACTATACTCTTTTTCTCCTTTCATGCCAGCTCCAATTGATGCCAGAATGATCCCTTTGGGATTTCCTTTTTAATCACATGCAGTCCACCAAAACCAAAGCTTCTTGAAGGCAATGATTATTGTTTTGCTCACAGCACCTAAAAAAAGCCAAGTATGAAATAGGTCCTCAGAAAATATATATGTTACATAAGTTGAATCTATAGCATATTCACTATAGACAGTAACAAAAAGATATTCAGCAGAAAATTTGTTCTTCTGGCCTCTTCTGGGACTGCTCTTTGGAGTAAGTCTCTTAATTATGCCGGAATCGAATAAATAGACATCCATGTTTCTGTGAAGCTGAGAAAAAACAAAACAAACAAAAAACTATCATGCTTTTAAAAAGATTTGGGAAGGGTAGAAGAAATATTTAACAATAAGCTCATTAACCCTCAAGCAGGAAAGAACAGAGACTTAGCTCTGCTACCCCAAATAGGAGGTCAGTAATACCTACTAAAATGGATGCTCACCCCTTCACATTCTTTTTTCCTGCATTGCACACTTAGCTTCCACAATCTATCATTACACTCACTTTTGGAAACCCTGCTATAAGTCCTTTGTCCTTTCACTTCTCTTTCTCTTCAAAGCAAGTATCTGCTTTCCCAAACCTCCAGCTCATCCTTCCCAAGGATGAGGAGACCACCGCTAATGATCTTGCTTATTTCATTAAGAAAAAAAAAAAAAAAAACAGAAAAGCCTTTCTCCCACACTCTTTACCAACTACCAACAAAGTTGCATCAATATCTACTTATTTCATTTTCAGTCCTGTGAAAATGGATGAATTGTCCATGTAACAATTTAATGCCAGTTCCTTATATTGTCCTTTAGAACTCATCCTTTCTCTTTTGGAAAGAGCATATTTTCCTTTACCAAAGAAATAAATTCAGCAGTTTTCCTCCTTTCCTCTCTTCATAATAATTTATTTTCTGTAGGAAAATCTTAAAAATATGTTATAGTATTATCATCCTTGATATTTTCTGTAGGATCCATATCTCCCTTCACTGCCTTATTTCTCTGCTTCCCTTGTAAGTTATTTGTATTTGCTTTCTCCATTTCACCCCACTCATTATTTCTTGAATCCACTCAATCAAGTTTTTGTTTCTACCACGTGAAGCAGTTCTTACCAAAGTCACTCTTGGAGAAAGATTATTCTGACATGTGTTAATGATGCAAAGGCAGACTTTATTCAGGGGGACCATTACAGTGGGGTCTTGCAATAGGACAAAGAAGTTGAGTTCTGTCACCCATAAGGACACATGGGGATTTATAGCCAAATATCAGAGTTAGGGGTCAGTGGGTGGAAAATTAGGAAAAGGAAACAGCTAGGGACATTCTAGCTAAACTGACTTGAAGAATTTTTGCTAAAGGCATGTCAGGATAATAAGATATCTAGGGTGGAGGATGAGGAACTGATCAGCTCCAAATGGTAAGTGACTCTCATCAACCTGAACCAGCAGCGTTCTTGCTAAAAGTGAGCTAAAAGGGCCATGGACAGATCTGGAGTCAGAAGCCTGGTCAGGAAGAGGACTCAAGACAATGTGGATTCAAGTTTGGTCAAACTGTAACAGGGAGAAACTTAGCATATCTAACTCCACATTGCTTCCATTGCCCTCGCTGCTGTGACCTGTGACTTAAAAACTTCTGCTTAGCCCTGCAGGATGAAATATTACAGCTAAGATTTGCAAAACTGCTTATTACTCCAAACCTACTTCATCCAAGGGGATAAGGAAGTGCGTACAGAAATGACTATGCTATGCTTAAGACTCACAGGAATGACAAAACCTGATTCCTGTACATGAAGATCAGCTGACCAAAGACAAAGAAGTTACAAGACTCAGAGGTCAGTCACCTTTTGACTGCAATCCCCTCGAAGTCCTCTTTTCTTCCTGTAAAAGAAGTTCAAATCTCATGCTGGGATAGGTTGCGCCGGGACACGTGCAAGTGCACTCGCATGCACAGAAACGGGGGTGGGGGGAGGGGGATGGCTCTTTGGGACAACAGTCCAGCATCTCCTTGGTTTTCTGGCTTCCAAATAAATTCACCTTGCCTCTCGACTTACTGGTCTGCCATGGGGTGAGCGGAAGGAGCTCCACCTCCACAACAATTTGGCCGGCCAGGCAGAAGCAGCAGCCCGGACTCAGAGAAGCTTCCAGGAAATCCCTAGCACCTGCAGGACCGCCTGTTCCGGGGCTTCTCTTTTCACTCCTGCAGTGATGACAGCTGTCGCCACCGCTGGCTGTTGAGATAAGGAATCCATGAACCTCGTGGTGTGACCCCTGGACAATAGGGTAAGTCACTCCCACGTGTGAGCCTGCAAACTCCCTTCCCTCCGTTTGGGCTTCCCCTGGGGTGGAAGGCATGTTGTTCACATTTGTCTGGGGGTACAAATAGAGAAGGGACTAGTAATAGGGTCCGTGGTCAAAGAAAGGAGGCTGACACAAAAGTGAAGGTCAAGCAAAGCTTTATTTTGCGCCAAGCATCAGAATTTTACTGGCCTGGGCCAGGGTCGCTTCCCAAAAGAGAGCGGCCCCGCCTATTCTTACAAGCTATCTTTTAGAGCGGAAAACGGAACACCGAGCTGAGGGGACTCAATAGCTTGCCGGAGTTAATTCTTTCACTCTGCTGTGATGATGAATACATTTAATCCCCATAGAGTGGTTTACCAGGGATCTCCATTGGTCAGGGTCCAGTAGGGTAAGAGGATTAGCTGATTGGGTGTTCCCACCTGGCTCAATTAACTGATTGGGCATTCCCACCTGGTCATAAATACAGGGAATTGGCTGCCCATTCTTAATTTGCTTCTCCATTCCTCCTCAGATGGGAGGTTAAGGGGATTACCTGATTGGGTGTCTTCCCCAACCTGACTCCCCTTTGTTTTCCAGGGGCCCTTTGCCCATTTCTCCCAGAGCTGTTTTTCTGAGTAAACAAGATGGCAGCCTAGATTTCTACATAGGTCTTTACAACTAGTTGTTGGACTTCGCCAGTTTGGGATCCGGTTCATTTGCTTTTGGTATTTTTGTTCCTGCAGCTTTGGTGTCTTTGGACAAAATCGGCTGCATTATATTGACTTTGTAAAAGGGAGATATTTGGAAACTGGGCCTTTATTGTTCTCTCCACAAATATCAGTGATTCTTGGCTTTCTTTCTCTCATTCGGTTGCCTCCGAAAAGGGGGTTTGGCTCTGCTTTCTTCACTCTTTACTTGGTTTGACGCTCGGACTCTCAGGGAGAAGCCGAAAGCTGGGAAGTCACTTGGTTCGGTGGGTGGAACTCGGACTTTGGGGAAGAACAGATGCCAACAGAGTACTTGGAGCTTCATTTAGTCATCATTTTGTTTCTTCTGTGTTTTTTTTTCTTTCTGAATTTTTGCCTGGGAAGAGAAGGGAAGAGAAGGAAGTTCCCTCAGAAAGTCCATTAGGACATATTTTGAATAAATGGTGCAGACGGCTGAAAGGCAACAAGAGAAAAAAGCCTATTTTGTAGGAAGGCGAGAGGAGACAGAGAGAAAGGAATGTTCAAACGTGGACCCACCTCCCACCTTGCCTGCAGGGCCTCAGTCTCTCTCTCCCCACCCCTTCCTCCTCTTGTTTCTATACCACCACCTGTGCCCCCAGGATCCTGCTCCTCCTAGGCTTACTATCCAGGAGGAAAAAGCACCCTGATCTGCTGAGACACCTCCTTATGATTTCAAACCGAATCACCTCCCAAATCGAGGGTCCCAGGGGCTCCCCTGTACTGAAGCCACCTACTTCATATTTTCTCAGGGGATCCCCGAGGAAAACTGACAATATGAAACAAGTCGACTTTTTAGTGGACACAGGTACCACATGTTTGGTATGCGGTAATGGCATGCTAATGGAAGGTTGTTAGTATAATCATAATAAGCATGTCTTTAGAGTTGTCAGCATTAAATATAAACCTTTATTCTACCAAGGTTCACTAAAGGACCAGTAAGCTCCTGCTATATCTGTTGCAATTTGTCAGCAAAAAGGACTTAAAAAAAAAAAAAAGACTTAAAACGATGGTGGAAGATAAATTATCAATTTGGCTACATTTATTGTGTATCTAATTTTTTTATAATTAAGATAAAATACTGAAACCTTAATTAGTAAACATAGGTTTATCTGCTTTTGACTTTTCATTACAGATAAAGGATAAATTTGAATCTGTTATTTTATGCTTTATTGAAAGTTACACTATGAAAAAAAGCATTTTTCTAGAAACTATGAAATATACTCATAAATTTGTCACTCTGAAGAATTTTGGTGTAATAGTTCAAAATTGTTTACTACTTAGTTTTCACTGGGGACTAAGGTTTCTGGAAGTCAAAATTCTGCTAGATGTAATTGAGAGTGCTAAAAATGATCAGGAAAGCAACTGTCCATATGGGAAATAGGAGATATGTAAGAAAGGTATAAGGAACTGGAATAACTTTTTGTTGAGGGAAAATAAAGTAATTTTCTCCTAAAATGAGAGGTTGTTTAAAAAGGGAGAATTTAGGACAAAATCTGTATGAAACAAAGCTGTAGAAGGTTCATGAAGGAGAATCTTTGGGAAAAAAATTATGCATGGTCATGACTAGGATTGGAATAAATAAGCTTTAAAAGTATACTGGCATATGATTGGTATTTGATTTTTCTCTTCTGCTAAAAAGACAAAGTTTTCTTGGATTGTTGGTCTGTTCTTGATAAGAAATCATTAAGTTTTTTTCCTTTATCTGTCCAGAAAAACAACGTTTCTATGTTTTGTCTTCATCAGGTGTTTGATTACTTAAAAAAATTAAAACATCAATATCAAAGGAGCTAAGTTTTGCTGTAGCATCTCTTATTGCCCCCTTGGTTAAATAGGGGGGTAATAATGTTGTAATAATCTGTAATCCTATTTAGGCATGTGATTTAGAACCTTCTGAGGTTTTTAACTTTCCCAAAATTCAAATTCTAAATGCAGTCTTTTTGACTCAGTAGACTTGTTTATTTTGTATGTTAGGTTTCATGGGAAGCATTGGCGAACAAATGATGATACACCTTGTGAGGTTATGTTGTATGGATAAATGCTATAACTGTTCTGGAAGTTATGTAAAATTCTTTAACTTTTAATATATCCTGGTATAATGTGATCACATGTAATTCTGATCATTGAAATGTTGTGTGTCACAAAAATAACCAAATTTCCTTGTCAGCCACATTATAGTGAATTCTCATCAGGTTTTTAACCATGGTGATTTTTGAGACTTTTGTCATTTAAAATTGTTGTTTCACCCAGATGTTCTTGCAAATGTGCTTTGACTTCATGAATAGGACTTTTGACAAATACAGGTTTCTGATATCTTTAAGATCATAAAGTTAAACTAAGAGTTTCTAGAACTAATGGAAAAACTACATTCAAACAAGAATTAGTTAACATGGGACTAAACAAACTGAGAAAAAGGATTATAGTTTTTATGATTCTTGTTTAAAATATTTCTGGTTCTCTGATGTTTGTGTTGCCAGATTTAAGGAAACTGTTTCTCTTAACGTATCTATGACTAATAGAAATTTGATGAAAATAGTCCCTTGTAAGCAAGTTGAAACATTTATCTCTTCTCCCTACCTGAACCCTCCAGAACTCAGAAATTCTCAGTGAGTATTCTTTATTTTCATGGCAATTAAAATTATTTGCATGAAGTTTAATAAGAAGCTGTTCTTTTAATGGCACACTGTTGAAAGCACTAGTTATATTATCAAGCTTTTTTTTTTTTTTTTTTTTTTTTAAAGTGGTGATATTTTTTTAAAGATTTTATTTATTTATTTGACAGAGAGAAACACAGCTAGAGAGGGAACACAAGCAGAGGGACTGAGAGAGGGAGAAGCAGGCTTCCCGCTGAGCAGGAAGCCCGATGCGGGGCTCGATCCTGGGTCTCCAGGATCATGACCCGAGCCGAAAGCAGTCGCTTAACCAACTGAGCCACCCAGGTGCCCCTATTATCAAGCTTTTGACTGAAGTGTTGTATTTGAAAGAGATATGCCTAGACTCAGATATAATTAGACAGCTTTAAGGAACTAAGGTTGACTTTTGTGGAGCCGTTATGCCCCTTGGGAATGTTGGGCTGATATCTTGCTTACAGAGTTCCCAGCAACCTTTCCAGGTGAGTAAAGAACATTACTCCCTGGCAGGTACAGGAACCTCAAGATATTTTGGGGACCTTGAGAAGAGAGGAATTTACCCAAATCTATAGGTATCACAAGCAAATCTGATGTCAAGTATTTGACTTGGCTTCTGGCCTACAGAGGCTAGTAAAAGTTTAATCTGAAATTCCTTATAAAAGTTTCAGCAAAGCAGATTTTAAGAACCTAGATAGTTAAACACTGTTCTTATATAAATAATTAGGCCAAAGTTTGTCAAAATTGGACTTATTTTGTGAAAAAATTAGTCTTAATTTGGCTATCTTTGACAAAAATGAGGGTGATTTTAGAGAGAAAAAGTAGTTTCAGTAATACACCTTTGTGGATGTTAGATTCTACTTCTTTTTTTTCCTTATTTATTTATTTATTTATTTTTATTGTTACTTAAAATTTTTTTCCCAGTGTTCCAAGATTCATTCCCCATTCCCCACACCCAGTGCTCCACGCTTTAGGTGTCCCCAGTACCCACCACCAGGCTCTCCTATCCCTCCACCCCCTCCCTTCAAGTCCCTCAGTTTGTTTCTGTGTCCAAAGTCTCTGTTGTTTCGTTTCTCTCCCTGTTTACCCTACTTCCCATTTACTTTCCTTCTCCCACTGTCCTCCAGGTTACCCCTCATGCACTGCGAGTAAGTGAAACCATGTGATACTTGACTTTCTCTACTTCGCTTATTTCACTCAGTGAATATCCAACTTTTGTAGCAATATAGATTCTACTTCTGATTGTCTTTGAAAGTTTGTTGTTTGCCTAAGCTAGACATTTTGAGATAAACGAGAGAAATTGTCACAGTAGCTCATGTAGAGACAGTCTTCAAGCCTGTTGTTCCATGGGCCACTCAAAAGGATCACCATAGATATTTGAACTACAGACCAGAAAAATCCATCAGAATTGCCACTGCCTGTTTTTTCCCATTACATCTGAGGATGCTTTGAGCCTGACATCTAAAAATCCCCTCAAAGGCAGCTCTTAGGACTTAGACCCTACTTTCATAATTTGCTGCAACCAGTAACCTGTGTTTTTCTTTTGTTTTTATAGAAGTGCCTGTGGTTACTTCTAAGACCCCAATGCCAAAAAGAGTCACTAGAAATAATTCATAAGTCAACTCAAATGGTTCCAATTCACAATTGCCCTTCATTGACCCTTTCCAGCAGGAAGTAGTCAGATGAGAGATAACAATTACCAATGGACTTTGACAGTGGGGAATTCTGCCAGGGAGAAACTTGTTGCTGTGACCTACAGCTTAGAAACTTCTGCTTAGCCCTGCAACATGTAACAAGCATGTTACAACAAAGATTTGCAAAAACTGCTTTTTACCTGAAATCTGTTTCACCCAAGGAAATAAGGAAATGGGCACAGAAATGACTATGCAATCTTTGGGATTTACAGAGGAGAAGAGAGTGGAGGCCAGGCAAAATGGGTGAAGGGAAGAGGGAGATACAGGCTATAACAGGAATTATAGAATTAATATGTCACAGGAATAAAAGGCACAGCATAAAGAGTATTGTAATAGTGATATAATAGGACAGATGGTAGCTATACAGTGCCCTGTTAAAAGGAAAATAGGTTCTTATTAAAGTTAATGTATAAACTTATCAATCACTAAGGTGTACCTTTGAAACTGATGTAGCATTATGTATTAACTATACTCCAAAAAGTAAAGCTTTACAAGAATGAAATGACTCGATTCCTATATGTACAGATCAAAGGACAAAGAATTACATGATCTTCCTCAGATGTCTACAGGCATCAGTCACATTTTGACTCCAACCCTCTCCTGCTTCTTATCATAAAAGTAACTCAGATCTCATGCTCAGGAAGTTGGTTCTTTGGGACAGTAATGTGCTATCTCCTCAGTTTGCTGGCTTTCTGAATAAAGTCACTTTCTTTGCTCCAGCATCCTGCCTCCCCACTTACTGCCCTGTTGTGCAGGTAGCAGAATGAACTTGGAGTCAGTAACAAAAGGAGAGTGTCAGTATCACCACCAATGATCGTCATCTTGTAAAATCTAATGCTAAATTCTATCCTCATCCCACTTGGCTTATAAATTAAGAATTGACAAAGAGAATCTATAATTCCTCTCCCTCTCAGATACAAATATATTGTATGGAAATGTAGTCTGCTTTATCTTTAAAATATTTCTAGGCACTGACCTCTTTTTTTTCTATCTCCACTGCTATTCAGCCCCACCAGTCTAATCCAACAACTTTTGTTTCTCACCTAGCTAATTTTGAGTATCTTCCAATTAGTCTTCCTAATTTTATTTTTGCCTTTCCACCTGGTCTGCTCCTCAGCCAGCAACCGGTGTAAGCATGCTTAAATGTAGAGTCAGATATATTCCTACTTGGCTCAAAGCCTCTCATGGCTTCCAAACATAGAGTAAAAGCCCAAGTTCTTGTAATGACTCCTAAAAACCACCTCCATATCACCTGTCTCCTATCTTATCCCTACTGCTTTCCTATTACTCATTGACCTACAGCCCACTCCAACCTTTGCTTCACAATCTCCTTCCTCGTTTTTTTTAATAGACCATGCTATATGAAAAAACAGCCCCCATACAGATATTTTTCAACTCTCCTTTGAGTGATAGTTCCCTGAATATCATCAACACAGTCTGTTGATAAAACAAGCCAAGTTTATTATTTGCTGCAGTAAGAGAAAACACCACATTGAAAGAATTTAGAGCATCTTGGAGGAGGAAAGCAAGCTTGGATTTATGGAGATTTTGAAGTCTGGTTTAAGGCTGGGGGTGAGGGAGGGCGTAGGCTTGATTAGATTTGGATAAATAGCATGATATAGCAATTTAGGATTGGTGGATAAAGCAAAGCACAGCTTTTGAGATCAAAGAGTTTCAGAGGGTCAGCTCTTGATTTTTCCTAATAAAGAGTTGATGGATCTTTTTGGAAAAGTTCTTCTAATGAACAATAAATTTATTTACCTGGATGACATTCTCTTTGACTAGTAAAGTTTTATTAATGAGGGCAGTGGGATGGTAAAGTCATATTAATGTAGGCAATAAGCTATGTAGGAGGTAAGTAGTTCCAAGCTATGGATGGGATGGATTATGTGGTTCTCACATCCAACTAGGGGTAAACTACTTTAGGACAGGTATTTTTGTATCTTTTGTTCACAGTACCTAGAACAAAGTCAGGTCTATTGAACATCCTCAATAAATATACTTGGATGGATTGAGTTGCTAGCGATACATAATTAGGGCAATCTCAAGAAATTATAAGAGAGATCTTTATTTTTATCCTGCTTTGTTTTCCACAGTTGCACTTTGCACCCTTTTATGTTTATACTTAATTATTTTGTTACCCATTGTTTGTATATTCTCACTAGAATATAGCCTCCACAAGGGCAAAAAAAATATATTTATTCATTACACTTAAAAGATCATTTGAGGTGGGCGGGGTGCTAGATGGCTCAATTGGTTAAATGTGGACTCTTGGTTTGTCTCCTCCTGAGATCGAGGCCTGCACAGGGCTCTGCGCTCACCATGGAGTCTGTTTGTCCCTCTCTCTCTGCTCCTCTCCTGACTCTCTCTCTCTCTCATTCATAAATAAATAAAATCTTTTTTCTAATTAAAAAAAAGATAATTTGATGGGCGCCTGGGAGGCTCAATCTTTAAGCAACTGCTTTCCGCTCAGGTCATGATCCCGGGCTCCTGGGATCAAGCCCCACGACGGGCTCCCTGCTCTGGCAGGAAGCCTGCTTCTTCCTCTCCTGCTCCCCCTGCTCTTGTGCCCTTGCTTGCTGTGTCTCTCTGTCAAATAAGTAGATAAAATCTTAAAAAAAAAAAAAAGATAATTTGAGACTTGTTAAACTTTTAAAGTTTATTTGAGCAAAAATCTTTTTGAACAGCAAACAGAAAACCAGCAGTGATTGGAAGTACTCTGGGAACCGGAGCTAAGGACAACACTTTAATAAAGAAGACACAGAAGCAAAGCAAGAAAATTGCTCTAATTTAAGAAGTTGCCTTATTTGGGAAAGTCTAGTTGGTTGGCTCTTTGTAGTTAGTTGTCCTTAGAATTTGATTTCGTAACCTCAAGGCATTGGCAGATTTCAGTTCTGGTTCTCGCTTTTATGGGCTTGCTAGGCATTTGAGTCATCTCAATCTAATGGCCTCCTTGTTTAATTAATTTAATACCTACTGTATGCACAACACCTAGAACAATGCCTGTGTAACATATAGAGGCTTTTGCAAAGTTTTTGTTGAACTAATTAGTGAAATTGTTAATAGCAGAAGTTAGTGTTTCTTCTTCAGGTTTTCAACAGAACTTTGTGTCACATGTATTCTTAATCCTCCCACAATCCCATGAACGAGGTACTATTTGCCATATTTTATGAATGCAGAAAGAGCATTAAAGATGTTCAGGAGCTTGTTCTAGGTCATAGGATTAGGTTGTAGCAGAAGCAGGATTTGAAGCAAGACCATCTGTCTACATGGCTCATGCTCTTTACTACTTATCTACACAGGTCGTTATGCCTAAAATATTCTTTCTTTTCATAACCATAATAATCTGCATTTCACGTATTAAGCAGAAATGCACCTCTCTTGAACCAGGTTAACGTTCTCTCATCAACTTTTGACAATAAATCATTTTGAATTTCATTCTAATTGTAGGCAAAGAAGATGAGCGACTCCAATTCTGTCTCTCAATATTTAAAAATAGGTCTGCCTGATATTAGCCATGTTTCTTAGATAAGAAAATCAGAGAGAAGGAAAGAATCACTTTTCATTTGGTGTGTCAACCTTCCCAAATTGCTTATTAATGCACCCCAGGAAGGCAGTTTACTACATTTGCTGCTAGAACATTTTTGGGTGATGAGTCTAAAACCATGGAAAATAAAATTAGATTATAAAATAATCCTGGACAATTAAAAGATAAAAAATACAAGATAATGTTTTGGTGATATTCTAAGTTGTCTTCCATTTTCATATTATAAAGTTCTTTTAGCAGGAGTCATAATATGGAATAAACGAAATAAGAACATGGGAGCCTGTATTTCTGATAAGTAGACCTTTTCCTTTTAATTCAAATTATCTTCATGTTTTAAGAGGAAATATTTTCTCCTAAACATGGAGATGAAGTTTTATCAACAGTTTAGGGTTTGAGCTTCATGTATTGATACAAAAACAAGTTCTTGCATGCCTATTTCTTATAAAAGCTGGTGCTGCTATGTCAAAAGAGAGGCTGTAAAGAAAATTTTTATTTAATCCTTGCTGTTCTCCTTTAACATAATTGCCAACAATTTACTGAACAGCAGAATAATTTATCCTGCTGAAACTTGGCTCAATGGCAAATTGACTAAAAATCAAATAAGCTTAGTTGTTTTATGTTAGAAAATAGGAAAGTCCCTTTTCCATATAATTTGTCATGAAGCATTTAAAAATCCCAAATTTATTTTGAAAATATATAAAATGTAAATATTAAAACAAATGCAGCTTTTAAAGGGAATGTTTTTGCTTTTGGATTCTACCTAATTCATTAAGGACTCTTTCTGCTACCAGCCCTCTCATTTTTTATATTTAAGATTCTAGGAATGGCAGGATGAATTGGTTGACTATGGCATTGATTGCCAACAATAAGAATTTATCAAGTGGCTATTCTGTAAAATGTGTGCTCAGTACAAATGTAGATTCAAAGATAACATAAAATAAGCTCTCTGCTCCATGTTGTAAAAGCATAACAAATCATCATACAAAACAACATTATATGCTGCTGTGGTGAGTGCTAAATTATCTGCTAAAGACAATTTCAGGGTATACTGGGCTTGTGATTAAACACAGCTGGTGGAAAACACATTTATCCTATCCTTTCCTTAAAACCCCACTAAAATGAAAAGGATAGAAATATATATATACACATACATATATGTTATATATAAAACCTCATGGGAAAGAGAATAGGGAGGAGGTAGATGAGGGCCAATAATAGACCTCAAGCAGTTCTGCAAACACAGAAGGCAGACGTTGTAGATGCGAGCTGACTGTTCAGATCTGAAAAATGTAAAGTCTATATGATCGCAGAGTGAATCCAAAGCATACAGTATACTGCACAATAATACATATATAGAAAATGAAAAAAGTGGTCATTATTAATGATCATTAGTGATGGGAAAACTACAAAATATTATATAAGAAAAGGGAATGTTGTTCTAGGATACCATGTGATTCTGTGAGCAATATTTTTAGTGTGGAAATACGGCAGATATCTACTGAAAAGTCTCATCTAAACATAGACAGTGTACATTTAAGGGAATGGTAAATGTAAAAGGGCAAAGCTCTTCATATGGCAAAATAAATAAATTATAAATTTTGAAAGGTCAAAAATATATGTACGTATTATTGAGAAATATGGACCTAAATGTGAAAAGAAGTGATTATGGTAGGACTTGGATGGGGATGGGTGAGTGAGATACTGCTTTTTGATGGTGACTTTTTACAGCTTTGTAGCATCATTCAAGTATTGGGACATTATACATGTATTCAGTTGAATAAAAAAAATCTAAGGAGACTTAATAAAATATTAGTTATCAGGACCATGATGAAAAAAAAAATTTTAAAGGGAGAAATAAAAGATTCTGGTTCATGCTCTAGCCAGCGAAGGAAGGAAGTGTGGTATGATGGAAATACATGGTTTGTATAGCCTCTAATACCTAGGTGCTAATGTGGCGCTTCTACCTGGCTGTGTTGCCTGGGTTTGTTATGTGAGTTCTCTGATTTCAGTTTCCTGTTGTATAAAATACAGAATGACAAAATCTACCTCATACAGTTATAGAATATTAATATCATGAAGGTTAAAATATCGAACATCTAACACAGTAGCTGGTATATTGTTTGATGCTTAAAAATGGGAAATGCTTTAAAAAGAATTTATGATCTGGCTAAGCCTATGGCTCGATTTTTCAGAATCTTCCTAGAATTAATTATTCAAAAAAATAATAAACACGATCTCTTCTAAGACACACAGCAATGACGTTTCAAGTTATTTAACCATGTTTTGTAGCTATTATTCTTTATAGCCACTAATCACAATATTTAATGTCTTTAGAATTTAAAAAAATCAATTTCTCTTGACCTTAAAATCCTTCATATAGTGATAATGGATTCCTCACAGTTTCAATATTAATTCTGAGTATTACAGATCTAAAAACAATAGCTAGTACCAGGTGTTTTGTGGCAAATTTTAGTGTTATCTATATGGCCTTCAGTGAAGAAAAATGAGGCTGGGAAAACATTACACTTTAGGGGGTCTCCCTAAATTACTGAATAATTCAATAAACATTAGCTAGCAACAGAAGGGACAATGGGTGAGAAAGATGAAAGGAAAAACCAAATGTAGTGTGTATGAATAATTTGTGAAACTAAAGGGCAACTGGTGAAATAGAAAGGTGATCAAAGGCTAAAAAGTCCCAGTAGTAAATGAAAGCACAAGAAGCCAAATGTTAATCATTGCACTCACAGACCAGTAAGCAATTGGTGTTTCAAACCCACTACCCTGCCAAAATCTTCTCATTTCTTCAGTTAGCTTGTTTGGTCATGTCTGTGGTCTGTGGGAGACAGTGCCAAATAGGCTTATTTCCAAACACCAAAATGAAAGAGAAAAAAAATATATTGTACTTACCTCAGCACTCAAAATATGTAGAATGAAGCCACTCATGCATGTGGTTCTACAGTTTTCTTCATAGTCTACATTGTAATGAGGAGATCTAGTGTATTTGTCCTAATGACTTCCTCTGTTATTTGCCTTTTTCCCCATCTCTTATTGCCCCCTTTATATAATTTTAGGTTGGATTTGGGATTTGGGGATTTTCCATCTTGTTTAGAACACAGTAAGTCTTCTGTCGAATTTTGAATGTAGAAAAAATAAAACCAAGTCCATGAAATTACAGCCATTCACAGTATCTCACAATCCTTCTCTTGGAATTATATTTAGATTCTTTACCTTTAGCATGTATATGTAGAGAAGGAAATGAGATGGTAAAGTCACCAAAAAGCTCAAAGTTAAACTTTATAAGAATAAACACTAATGCAGAAAATTATGTGTTTGATCTTTGCTCATATACATATAATCAGGCTGACCTAGTTCTTTTGAAAAATTGCTTTAGCTGTGATTCATCTGTTGTTTGGAGGATAGAAATTTGATTTCATATTAAAAATACATAAATTCAGTGTCTGCCTCCCAACCGATTTTGACCCTCAAGTATATACTTCAGTATAGAGTTAAACAAAATTAGTCAGGAATATTTTAGACATGTTGAAACCTATAGATCAAGGTAATTATCTCCAATGCTAAAGAATATATATACACACTCACTGTAATTTGTATTGTTGCCTAGGGCATAAGAAAAGAAGGTGTGCACTCCTTTGAAAAAAATAAACCTCAAATATTTATTTCCCTTGTCCTAAGAAAGCTGTGAGTCCTAAAGTCTCTAACTTGGAGGAGAGAGAGGGAGAGGGAGTAAGGAGGGAAGACTTTACTGGGCTTGTGCTCTTTTTCATAGGGTATGAAAGTCTTGTTGCTCAACTTCACTCTGGGGTGAGAAATTTAAAAAGATTATATTTTCTCCAATGAATTGCCTTTATTTCTTTGTCAAAGATCAACTGATTGTATTTATGGGGGTCTCTTCCTGGTATCTCTATTTTGTTATATGGATCTATTTGTCTATTTTTGACCAGTGCCACACTAATTGCTTACTGTAGCTCTATACTAAATATTGAGGTCAGCTAGTGAGAGTACTCCAACTTTGTACATCTCCTTCAATCTCAGATTTGCTATTCTAGATCTTTTTTTCTCTTCTTATAAATTAAGAATCAGTTTGTCAATGTCCACAGAATAGCTTGCTGTGATTTTTATTAAGATCACATTAAGGTGGCGCCTGGGTGGCTCAGTTGGTTAAGCAACTGCCTTCGGCTCAGGTCATGATCCTGGAGACCTGGGATCGAGCCCCACATCAGGCTCCCTGCTTGGCAGGAAGCCTGCTTCTCCCTCTCTCACTCCCCTTGCTTGTGTTCCCTCTCTGGCTGTGTTTCTCTCTGTCAAATAAATAAAATCTTAAAAAAAAAAATCACATTAAATCTACAGATCAAGTTGGGAAGAGATGACAATATTGAGAGTTCCTATGCATGAACATGGAACATCTCTCTGTTTACTTAATTCTTCTTTGATTTCATTCATCAGTTTTATAGCTTTTCTCATATAGATTTTGTACATATTTTCTTATGTTTAAACCAAAATATTTCATTTTTGAGTGCTAATATAAATTAAACTTTATAAGGATAAATACTAATGCAGAAAATTATGTGTTTGATCTTTGCTCATATACATATAATCAGGCTGCTTTAAATTTCAAATTCCACTTGTTTATTGCTAAGTTATGGGAAAGTGATTGACATTTATATATTAACCTTGTGGCCTACAACCATGATATAATTGCTTATTAATACCATTTTTTGTTGATTCTTTTTGATATTCTATATAGGTGATTATGTCATCTGTAAAGAAAGGTAGGTTTATTTCTTCCTTCCCAATATGTATAATTTTTGTTTCTTCTTCTTATTTCATGAGCTAGAACTTCTAGTAGGATGATGAAAAAGAGTAGTAAGAGGAGATTCATTTGCTTTGTATCTGACCTTAGTGGGAAAGCTTCACGTTTCTTACCATTAAAGTATGATATTGGCTGTAGGATTTTTGTAGATGTTCTTTATCAAGTTGAGCAAGTTTGCCCCATTCCTAGTTTACTGGTAGTTTTTATCATGAATGGGTATTGGATTTTGTCAATTGGTTTTTCTACATCTATTGATATGGTCCTGTAAATTTTCATTTTTAGTTTGTTGATTTGATGGATTACATTATTTGTTGTTTCCAGTGTTGGATGGGCCTTGCACACATGGGAACCTTTTAGGTTTTTTTTGTTTTGTTCTTTTAATCTGGTAAATGAGAATAATGGTATTAATTTTCTAGAATAATGGAGAATTAAAAACATTAGTATCATAAAGTCCTGTAAGAGAGGAAGATATACATCTTCCTTTATCTTTTTAAGATCTCATCTGGGGGGCGCCTGGGTGGTTCAGTTGGTTAAGCGACTGCCTTCGGCTCAGGTCATGATCCCGGAGACCCCAGATTGAGCCCCACATCGGGCTCCCTGCTCGGCGGGAAGCCTGTTTCTCCCTCTCTCACTCCCCCTGGAGTTCCCTCTCTGACTGTGTTTCTCTCTGTCAAATACATAAAAAATCTAAAAAAAAAGATCTCATTTGGAACTTCTGCAACCAAACACAGAATAATGAGAGAAAAGCACACAAATTAATATAAAAACATACAAATTATGTAAGTTTTGCATAAAGTAGGAGCCTTCATAAAAAGATTAGGACTCAAAAGAAGCAGTTGAACCTGAGCATTTTTATGCTAGATTTGATGGAGTGGAAAGTTGTGGGAAAATGTCATAGGAAAAAGGGTGTGAGCTGAGTATAGTAAGCAGGGGCAAGTTTAATAAGGCCTCTTTGTTCAGATTCCTCTTGGCATCCCTGCAATGTCCCTCAGTCTTCAGAAGTAAGGGTGTTCCTTTCCTCCAACTATAGGGAAGTCACCTCTCCCATGAGGGCCCCATGACTTGCTTCAGGGGAATGTCAGAAAGTCCTTCTTACACCTACCGTTTCTCAAATTTCTTCAGTATACCTGCTCAGATGTTTTGAACTGCTGTTAAAATTCAATGCTTCTGAAACAAACTTGTTTCCAGGTTCTTGTTCATACCCCTCCAGCCACTTGGTCTGCATACTTCTAGGCACTCTATGAAGTGTAGATGTTTAGCTCTTGTTATTTTAATCAAGTTAACTACATGCTTCAGTTGCCCTTCTTTTAATCAATTTATCAGTTCTATACAGAATAATGTCTATATTTCTTAGTTTTGCATGGGTCTTTAACTACGCCCAGTTCTGATGATCCAATTTTATCCTCTATGCCTGCTCAACAAGAAATCTAGGCTCCTCAAGAGCAGTGAGTGCACAGTAGTGCCTTGTTACCAGTCTTCCTCTTTATCATTCCTCTTGGCTTGTCCTCCATACTGTTAGCCAATTACTGTTTCTTCTCTCAGAACTTTTAGGCACTTACTTTATGTCCACCATTTTCAATGTTTATTCACTTATTGTCAAAAGAAATTAGGTTTAGTTTGAGATTCTGTTGTTTCCCACAGAGCTGAGTACAAGAGGTAATGCACATTTGTTAAGTGCTCAATAAATACTTACCAGGGAATTAATTCTTTCAGAAGTGGGAGTATGTTCGAATTCCAAACAAACAAAACAAAAAACAAAAAAACACCCTTACTTTTGCTGTTAGAGAAACAATCTGTTTTGAAATATTTAAAATAAATTTCCTAAAATACATTACCAATTTGATAAACAATTTGAGCTCTTTTAATCTCAAGGAGCTGGAGAACTTTTCTGTTTTCTGAAGTCAAGTTTTAGGGGTGACTTGTTAAGAAATTGCTTTTCAGCTCGAACTCATTTTGGCCTAAAACAGGGAGAGATGAAATCAAGCAGATTTTAAGAGGGCCCTCTTGCAGGGACGAAAACAAGGTTGGATGTACAGTTAGGATTTAGGGGACTCTAAATCAGACCGCCAGGTATGTATACTTGGAATACCTGGGACATCAGCATTTTGAATGTTTCCTAAGTGATTCTAGTGGGAAATAGCACTATGAATCATTCTTGGGAAAAGAAAAGAAAAACAAACATTTGTTAGCATAGGCATAGTTTAAGATCCAGTGTTGTGGTTATAACTTAAGGTCAGCTGCTCAGCCAATCAACTGAAGTGCATAGGGGTATCCTTCCTCACTGTCTCAGCGTCTGCCCCCTCCCAACAAAGCTTCTGAGCTCTAGCACATCCACCCAGCAAAACTCATCACAAATATTTATTTACTTTAGCAAGAGGTGATATACATGGGTTGCAGCACTGAGGTGACATTGAGACTCAAGATCGATGTCAGAAAATCTAATTGATGAAGGAATTTTGCCTACAACGTTTTACTTAGAGGAGAGATATGTATTCCATATCTAGAATAAAATTCATGTGTATGATACTGAAAATATTTTAATGTAAAAAATTGCAATTTGAAGGAAGAAAATTATAACGAATTCCATAAAGCCCTAATGATCACATGAAACATTTAGTTGCCCAGGTAGGTTTCATTTTTGGTAATTGGCATGTTTGACCTTTGGTTTTTTGCTAAGTATCTTTGTCTTGTTTTATTCATTTTCTACTTACATTCTGACAATGTTGTGCAGATGTTCTTAAATTCACACATAGGTCCTCTAGCCTATCTCCTCACTTTTTAAGAATTTTGTTTTTATAAAATGTCAGAAAAAAAGAACATGTTTCTTCTGGGTGAGCTGTTCAGTGTAAAGCCAGAGATAACCAGAAAAAAAAAATTTAAATAAATAAATAAAAGTAATAGATTTAAAGAGGCATCTCTGAGAGCTATATCTCCATTATATTTGTATGATTTTGTCTATGTATGCATATATATGCAGATTTTGAAGCACTTTAATATGGTAATAAAAGGTTTTCTATTTTTTTTCCTATTTATCTTGAAGCTTTGTGACTTTTTCCTCCAAAGTTCCTTCTCCTACCTGTTCTAAGTAATATAAATTGGAAGAATAGAATTATGGACAGATCCATGGAAAAATTAAACAATTACAAAGAGATTTGATAGGTTACGGTCTGATGTAGCATTAGCTTATAAAGGAGTTTATAGACATTAGACAAGGAAAGTAAGATGCCATCAAATGAATGTTAATGGAGGGTTCCACTCTGAGCCACAAAGCAGATTACAGAACTTGTTTATGAACTGATGTCCTTAACTCCTATATTTCTCAAGGCTCCCAGAAATATGAGGGAAGAAAGGAGAAAGGAAATTAGTATATTACTGGGGGATCATATGCATGAGTGTGGTCAAGGAAATAGCTTTATTCGTCTTGAAAAATCTTCTGGAAAAGATGGGCTTTAAGTCATGTTTTAAGGATGTAGGGATTAGGGCTTGATAGAAAAATAAAGGAATTATATCCAGATGGAGTAAATTGAAATTACCTATGAAAAGGCATAGTAAATAGGATTGATGAGCAGAAAGTAAATTAGTTTGGATGACAAGGAAGGTCTTTGCAGGGCATAATGAAAAATTAATTTCTTAAGATTGAGGTGGGAATTGATGCTGGACTAAGGACTCTGAAATCTGAATTTAATATCCTAGGCAAGACAAATGGATAAGATTTTTTTTTTTAAGTTAAAGGCTAATTGTCATAGAACAGCAAGTGCACTAACTGTATAATAAAACTATTTCCACAGTCAAACTACACTTCCAGTCTCCTCTACATTAGGTAGGATTGAAGGACTGTATTGGGGCCAATTAGAGGAGAGCAGAAGTGATATATGGCTCTTTCATGTCTGGCACCAAAATCCTCCTCCAATGTGAAATCCATTTTCTCTTCCACTCTTGCTTGTTGGATAGTGATTCTCGGTTTGATCTTAGAAGTAAAATGTTGAAGATCATCCAATATCTGAGGCCTTAATCCCCGAATGCAATGACAATGTGAAGCTAACTCCTCCTCCCATAACAAAGAACATGGAGCACTGACTGTATATGAACAAAAAATAATCTTATATATTATAGCCACAGAAATTGTGGGTTTATTTATTAGGGGAGGTAGCCAGCCTAGCTAATACATATAGAATACATTACACACTCGTTCTCTTGTAAGGAGGAAATATTTAGGAGTATAATGTACTTGAAGAGAAACTGAGAAAAGTGATAGAGTAGAATTTGTATTAGTTTATTTACTTTTACTACATAAGAGTGGCTTCTATAAAGGTATCCATGTGTTTTCATCTCTCTCTGCCAAGTAACCACTCACATGTTAAAAGATGAACACATGTTGACCTTAAAAAGTTGAAATGGTAATTTCCCTATTTTGTACTTGAAAAACTGCATCATGGTCATTGATTTCCCTGTCAAGGGCTGTGAGTTTCCATGATGAGATGAATGGAAATGCACTTTGACAGAGATCAGGGTTCTAAAGTAGCTAAATAATAAAGGGAAATGGGTAAGCATGGGGTGGTTGATGGACAGAGGCAAGCTGAAGAGGAAAGAAACCAGAGTGGTGCCATGCTAACATGAATGGTAAAGGGAGAAAAATGAGGTGTCAGAAACAGAGTTGAGCCTAATCCACAACAATTGAATAACTGAAGGATTTAGAAGTTTGAAAATCAACAAGCAGACCAATTTCAAGTCCTTGGGTACCAGTGACTTATGCTTTAGATTGATGCTTTTCAAAGTTTACATTATGGTTTACATTGAAAATCAAGATGTTTAAAAGATACACTGGATAAATGGTTATATTTGCTCATGGCTGGATAATAACCAGCTAATGGCTCAAGCCCCTGTGGCAAAGCTAGCTAACTTGAGTTTTACATTTCCCTTCTATAGGGTAGTTGTTTCTGGGAAGTGGCTGCCCAGCTAGGGAATTGATGTCCCAGCATTCCTTCTATCTAACTGTGGCCACGTGAGAGTAGTTCTCATCAATAAAATGTGAATAGAGTTAATACCTGGCACTTTGGATTGAAGCTGGTTAGAAGTTGGTGAGGAATTCCAAATAAATGATTACTGTGTTTATTATATAATAATATATAATATTACAGTTATATAACATATATGTAATTCCAATGGAATGTTGGGTCTTATTACAGCTTCTAGCAATGTCATAACTAAAACCTCAAGAACTAAAATGATCAGTATTTCACTTCACCTCTAACCCATTCACACTAAACGCTATGTCCAAGTTAGAAAGCTTGGCTTTAGATTACCTGGGTAATTCATTACCTAAGTGAATGCAAAGAGCATGGGGAACAGCCTTCTTTTACTTTATCACTAAGTGCCTCTAGTTCATTAAGAGGTCATATTTCAAGAAAGAGAAGAGAACTAACATTTATTTAATCCCTATTACTTAAACCTTAGTATTTTATTAGCATGATCCTGAGATTTTTTTTCATACATATTTCATGTGATTTTTATGCAAAAATTTAGGCCTTATTTTCTGATATTATGTCTATCCTTTACTCCATGTTTTACTTTGTCCATTTCTTTTTTTTTTAAAGATTTTATTTATTCATTTGACAGAGAGAGAGATCACAAGTAGGCAGAGAGGCAAGCAGAGAGAGAGGAGGAGGAAGCAGGCTCCCTGCTGAGCAGAGAGCCCGATGCGGGCCTCGATCCCAGGACCCTGAGATCATGACCTGAGCCGAAGGCAGAGGCTTTAACCCACTGAGCCACCCAGGCACCCTACTTTGTCCATTTCTATCAATAAACAATTCTGAAGAACTCTTGTATCAGGGCATATCAGTTATGTAGCTTTAGTTAGAACTGTTAGATAATGCAAATTGACATCATAATAAATAGAAGATTTACTTGACCTAATAGTCCAAATTCAGGTATGCTTACATTTCTTGATGCAAGGCTTCAAGCATGTCACCAGTTTTTAGTTCTGCTTTCCCTACTTTAGCCCAATTCTAAGCGTCCATAGTAGAAAATGCCAGCTTTAATTTCACATCATTTTACACACATTGCATTAAAGGAGAAGACACTACTCACACAAAAGCCACAGTGTTAACTGTTTTTGATTTTGTTGTTCCCATTTGGATCATGTGCCAATCTTTGAACCAGTTGCTTTGGCAAGGGGATGGGAAGCATTTGTGTAGCCTACCATCAGCTCTCTGAGTCAGTCCTGGAGTCTTGGGTAGATTTAGATTTACTAGAAACATAAGGTCTAAGAATGGGGAATGAAAGCTACCCGAAAGGCACCCTAAGAAAAAGAATGGAAAAAAAATCCAAGGCCTTCTATTGTTTCACTCTTTTCATCTAACTAGCCATAACCTCTGAGTTTCCCATATCTGAGATAAGATAGGTGGGTATTCCATTTGTCCATCAGTTCTGTCCAAATAGCTTTTCATTCCGAGAGGGAAATATTTTACCAAACACTGGCCTCATGCCCTTATTCTGCCCCCCCCCCCGCAAAGTTTAATTTTCTTTCATGTACAAGGAATAGTTTGTGGTACTCATGAACAAAGTGCAAAAATAAATGTTGCACAACAATACAAAACAGGTAGAAGTAAGAAATTGAAGAGTTTGGAGACAATAAGTTTTTAAAAAGTGGATTTTAAGACCTAGGATTGAATTTAGCCCCATCACCAATGAATGTGGTGACTGTGAAGGTGTCAATTCATCTTTTTGAGTGTTTTCTAACATTATTATATAGGGGGGTGTTATGCTGGCTGCACAGAACTGTGGTGATGATTAAATTTGATAGGTTATTCGTGGTGTCTCCTGAACTACTAGATGGATATTAAGTAACACTGGATAAGTTAGCAAAGAGCTGTTAATATATGCTCTCAGCCAGTTTTTGCCTAAACATTCAAATAGTTCTTTGCAGGAAGTAAGACCATAAAGATGAATAAGACTCATACTTAGCCTACATAGTTCTTGATTTAGTGGAAGAGACAGACAGAGAAACAAACATTGATAGTATGCATGATTCATGCAACAACAGATATAGTCACAGGGAGTTATGAAAGCAGAAATGAGAGAACACAGTTTAGGGGGGTAAAGGATATAGAAAAAGTATTATTATTAGTACCTGGATACTCCAAAATTATAATATTTGAAATGGGCTTCATTGTTAGTTTTTCATAAATGATACACAACTTACTACAAGAAATTAATAAATAAAAGTGGTTGATGTGATTATTGAGAGAGTTGGAGTTTGGGGATTATTTTTGGCATCTATCTGTAGGACAGAGACCGCAAGCAAAAGGACAAGATAGACATTCTCAAAATTTTAGGTGATTTACATCTTTCCTAGGCACATGTTAAATGGACAAAACCCTGTCCAAGAAAGGACTTGAAGAACATGGGATGGGAGAAAGAGGTGTGATTTTGTTAAATTAACATTTGTTAAGTAGAGTGTCCAATAGTGAGTCACAGTTCAACAAAAGATCAAAAGGGAAAGTGAAATGGAAGAGTTTATTACTTACAAATCCTGGAGGAGGTACATGGCATGAATCACGGGGCCCATGGAGAGATCAAGGGAGGGTGCAGGCCCAGAGAACAGGCAGCACTGCCAGCACATACTTTTATTAATGTCCTCAGGGGGAGTACTTGGGGATTCCCAGGCCAGGTCCGGATTAATCAGTTCAAATAAAAACACTGGGATTTGGGTAAGTCATATGGGTGTCTTATTTAAGGTAGGTGCAAGGGGCAGACTCTTTGTAGGGGAGACTTTATCATAGGAGCACTTGGGGCATCATATCAGGAATTTACCTCTACTTGTGACTCTGTGAACTATTATCTGGGGCATGTCGTTGGGGAATGCACTGGTATGTGTCCAGAGGCAGCAATATTGTGGAATAGTTTAGCTGAATTCTCAACAAGATGGTATAGGCGATGATGCCCTGGTTGATGATGGCAGAAGTTTGAACAGATGTCTCCTGTCTACTATTTGAGAGGGAACAATAGGCCAGATATGGGATGTATTTTGGATCTCTATACAATAGCTGCTTAAATAAAATAACTTTAAAAAATCTCTTTCCTGGAAGCATGTCTAAAGAAAAGAAAAGAAACATCAAGGGAGGCAAGGATAGCCCTTGCTGCCTCCATTGTGTAGCTAATCCTGGCCCTAGAACTTCTAATCCAGGCGAAGGAGTTGCTGTAGAAATGTGGCAGCGACTTTTATCCTTTAACAAATGGTGGCTCAACAGTGAGGATGTACACGATTAGAAAAAGAGTCAGTCTGGGAAAATAAATAAATAAAAGTAAGAACCCTAATTGACAAATCATATGAGAGGGTTTTCTCTTGATTCTTGCATTGTTATTTAATTAATTGTGAAATGTTCATTTTACCTGCATAATTTTTACCATAATTCCTCATATAATATTTGCTTTTGCTTCCTTTATTCTTTTTTTTTTTTAAACTTGAAATATACACAAGGTAAGTGATAAAGGCTAATGATTTGGGTAGAGAATTGCTGGGCATTGAAAAGACTTTCTTTGATTTTTTTAAGAAATGGCATTTATAAATTACTATTTCTGTGAAAATTTGTATTTTTTCATTTAGGTATATCAATAGAATGGGCACATTGACACAATATATTTGTGGATAAAATGCTACAATGTAGGAGAGGGAATTTAGAAATAACAAATAAAGGTGTAGGGAAAGCGTTTCTAGCAGATCATAGCTATTCTGTACCAGGATGTGGGCAGAACTTTTAGTCTTTGTAAGCCCCAATCCAATGAAGGGGCAGATGTATGCTACAATGTAATTTCTGGCATTGTGGAAAGTTTTCTCTGCTTGCAATCAGTTGTTTTAGTAGCCAAATAATTTTAAATAATTACCTTGGGTTTACTGGCTAGTTATTTTATGAAAATAAGTTATTTTAACCTAGAGATTTTCTGTAGCCTATGAAGTTCTAAAGAAAACAAAAAATATTTATTCCATATATATATATTTAGTTATTCTCTCCTTTATGTTTATGGGCCATTCCACCTTTCTTTTTCAGTAGACCTCTCATCTCCATGTCACAAATCACAAACATTAATTTCCCCTAGTCTTTGATTAATTGTCTGCTTTATTATTCAGGCATTCCATCAACATGAATCATTAAGAATCCTTAACAATTTCCTCCTTGTGTTTAATCTCCTCCAACACACTTATTAAATGTGTTTACAATTATTCTTCTACTTTCATCATACTGCTGGCTTATTGCATTTGACTTTACTGATTTATGGCTTCTTCCTAAAGGTCTTCTCCCTCCTCAAGCCTCTGTTGAATTAAAGGCTTTCAGATATAATCAACCTGTTCATACATTGGGTCTTTATTGAAAGACTCTATAGTTAGGATTGGGTTACTGAAAAGATGTGCTAGAAAACATCTTTCTGATATTTTTCTGAATGTCTTTTTGTTGCGTTACACATACTAGAGACTGTATTAATTATTATATAATAGAATTGAAGTATATTAGATACATGCTTTAGGCCACTAAAACATGTCAATAGTATATGTATCTAAAGATTTTCTAGACAGGAACTTAGAAGGCTGGCATTCTAGTTTGGGATCTAGTATACCTTAGCTCCAGGACTTGTCAGAGCATGTAAAAATTTAGCATATTTTGACTAGATTATGGTAATGATGATGATAAAAACAGTTATTGAACATTCTTTTGTTGACATAGGATAAATATTTTCCATAGGTCATCTCATTTAAGTTTCAGAAAACTCTGAGGTAGGTATTTATTATCATTATTGGTATATTGCCATTGTCAGTAGTTTCATTATTATACTTTCTCCATTGTACAGGTGGCAAACTGAGGCTTGACCCAGATGAAACCACTCTTAGGTAGTTCATTTACTATTTTAAATCTTACTCAGAGCCTCTTTACATTTCTGTGGAAAGAGGGATTCAACTCTAGTGTCAATTCTAGTAATAGTACTATCAAGGTGGGAGGAGCTTACAGCCTTCAAAATCCTAAAGAGAGAGATAATATAGCTCTTTCCAATGTTTATTATTCATGGGAGCTATCTTTTTAAAACTGTACATTAACCTCCCTATGTGAAATCATCCCCCGGATTACATAAGGTTAGTTAATTATTTTTTTAAATATTTTATTTATTTATTTGACAGAGAGAAACGCAGATGGAAAGGGAACACAGGCAGGAGGATGAGAGAGAGAGAAGCAGGCTTCCTGCTAAGCAGAAAGCCTGATGCAGGGCTGGATCTGGGGACTCCAGGATCGTGACCTGAGCTAAAGGCAGACCTTTAATGACTGAGCCACCAGGTGCCCCAAGGCCAGTTGACATTTTAGCAAACAGATTTGTTCAGTGTGCCCTTAGTCAACATACTGCAGATTCTTTTTCACCTGGTTCTCACCAGTGGTTTACTAGCCATTCCTTTTACTTTCAGTCATTGTCATAAGCCCACACTAAAAAAACTCAGGACTTAGGACCAAATAATTATGTTTTAATTCATTATGTTTGGATTTGGTCCTCTTCCTCTTCTTCTTCCTCCAGATGTTTATATGTAGTCAAGCATATTTGTCTTGTATTCAAGATGATAACTGAATAAATACAGAGTACTGTCGTGATAAATCCCTTGTAGTGGGTTGAATGGTGGCCTCCAAAAAAATTTGTCCAAGTCCTGTTCCCAGAACCTGTGAGTGTTGACCTTATTTGGGAAAAGTGTCTTTGCAGTTGTAATTAAGGATTTTGAGATGAAGAGATTTTCCTGGATTATCTGAGTGTACCCTAAATCCAGTGAAAGTAGAGACATTGAGAAGCAATTTGACAGACGGAAGAGGGAAAGCTGATATGAAGATGGAGCTAGAAATTAGAATAATGTGATCTAACCTAAGAAACACCCAGGAATGTTGAGAGGGGCACCGGAAGTTGGAAGAGGCAAATAAATAAATAAATAAATAAATAAATAAATAAATAAATAAAAATAAAGTTCTCCCCTAGAGCTTGTAGAGACTGTGGAACGCTGCCCAGATCTTGAGTTTGGACTTTCTGCTTCCAGAACAGTGAGAGAATACATTTATGTTGTTTTAAAGTCCCCTACCTAATTTGTGGTTATTTATTATGGGCAGCCATGAGAAAGGGATACACACCTACATGAACAAACACTGAGAAATCAAACTCAATAAATTGCTTGGTAGTCCTAACACACCCAAGAATTTTCATGGTTTCAGTTCAAATTTAGGTCTTTAATACATTTTACGTTTATTTTTGTGTATAATGAGAAAGAGGTCTGATTTCCTTCTTTTGCATGAAGCTGTTCTAGTTTTCCCAACACCTTTTGTTGAAGAGACTGTCTTTCCCATTGCATAGTCCTGCCTCCTTTGCTGAAGATGAATCTACCTTATAATCATGAGTTTATTGCTGGGCTCTCTGTTCTGTTTTGAGTTATATTTCTATTTTTGTGCCAGCACCATACTGTTTTGATTATTACAGCTTTTTAGTATATCTTGAAATCTGAGATTGTGATACCTGTAGTTCTGTTCTTCTTTTTCAAGATTGTTTTGGCTATAGACATTTTAACAACATTTGTTCTTCCAATCCATGATCATAAAATATATTTTCATTTGTGTCATCTTCAGTTTCTTTCATTAATGTTTTATAGTTTTCAGAATATAGGTTTTTCACCTTTTGGGTTTATTCCTTGGCATTTTATTATTTTTGGTGCAATTGTAAATGGGATTGTTCTGTTAATTGCTCTTTTTGTTGCTTCATTATCAGTGTCTGGAAATGCAACAAATTTCTATATATTGACTTTATTTCCTGCTAACTTACTGAATTCATTTATCAGTTCTAGTAATGTTAGACCCCGAATCACTAAGGAATTGATGAAGAAGAAAAGCAAAGCTGGGAGCATCTCACTACCTGACTTCAGGCTTTATTACAAAGCTGTGATTACCAAGACAGCATGGTACTGGCACAAAAACAGAGAAATAGACCAATGAAATAGAGTGGAGAGTCCAGATATGGACCCACAAATCTATGGGCAAATCATCTTTGACAAAGCAGGAAAAAATATCCAGTGGAAAAAAGACAGTCTCTTCAATAAATGGTGCTGGGAAAATTGGACAGCTACATATAGAAGAATGAAACTAGACCATTCTCTTACACCACACACAAAGGCAAACTCGAAATGGGTGAAAGACCTCAACGTGAGGCAGGAATCCATCAAAATCCTGGAAAAGGACATAGGCAGTAACCTCTTTGACATCGGCCACAGCAACTTCTTTCAAGACATGTCTCCAAAGGTAAAGGAGACAAAAGCGAAAATGAACTTCTGGGACATCATCAAAATAAAAAGCTTCTGTACAGCAAAGGAAACAGTCAACAAAACAAAGAGGCAACCCACAGAATGGGAGAAGATATTTGCAAATGACACTACAGACAAAGGGCTGATATCCAAGATCTATAAAGAACTACTCAAACTCAACATCCAAAAGAAGATGAACACCATCAAAGAATGGGCAAGAGACATGAAGAGGCACTTCTCCGTAGAAGATATACAAATGGCTAACAGACACATGAAAAAATGTTGATCGTCACTAGCTATCAGAGAAATTCAAATCAAATCCACGCTGAGATACCACCTTACACCAGTCAGAATAGCCAAAATTAACAACTCAGGAAACAACAAGTGTTGGAGAGGCTGCGGAGAAAGGGGAACCCTCTTACACTTTTGGTGGGAATGTAAACTGGTGCAGCCGCTTTGGAAAACAGTGTGGAGATTCCTTAAAAAATTAAAAATAGAGCTACCCTATGACCCTGCAATTGCACTACTGGGCATTTACCCCAAAGATACAGATGTAGTGAAAAGAAGGGCCATATGTACCCCAATGTTCATCGCAGCAATGGCCACAATCGCCAAACTGTGGAAA